>JAQQSV010021898.1:0-10690 GCA_028646515.1 Pseudochirops corinnae | reverse complement strand
TGCCGGGGCTTTTAGGAGGCTGCTGGGTCCCTCCTCAGCTCCGGCTCACTGAAAAAAAAAACAACCCAGGACCACTGCCCAAGACCGAGATCAGGATCCAGGCTGCTCAATGCGAGAGCACTTGGCCTCTGAACGATCGCTTAGCCCCCCTACTGTCTGCAGGCTGGGAACTCTGAAGCGGCAGAACCTCCACTTCCCACTTCTTTGCCCTGGAGGAGGCTTGGCCGTACTTGCTTTTCTTCCCCGGTTTTTAGCCAAGTTCCGCTAACCTTAGTCCTTTTTTCTTATGGCTTGGTATTTCTTGATACTGCCACAGCTACCACAGATCTGCTCTCCTGAAGCTCCAGCCAGGGCAGGGCTCGTCTTGTCCAGCCACCCCCGGGGCAAAAGCCGTCGTTTCAGGCTGGGCTGGTTTTGGCTCTCAGAGCTGAAATGGTCGCTTTGAGCCAAGCTGCCTTCAGCAGGAAACATATCTGTGTGCATTTTAGATCCCTAGAATTTGTTTAGAGTTATATTTTTGGGGTATTTGATGTGGCTGTGTTGGAGCTGCGATTTTTTGCTGCCCCTACACCGTCATCTTGGCTCTGCCCCCCCACAAATTTGACTTTTAAGGCCTTCTTCTTCTCCTTGGCTTTTTGGGTCTGCTTTGCCATTTGAGTTAATATATTTTTTAAGATGTTATTTTCTTCAGTCAGGTTGTTGACTCTCTTATAATGATTTTCTTGCATCATTCTCATTTCTCTTCCCAATTTTTCTTCCACTTCTCTTATTTGGTTTTCAAAATCCTTCTTAAGCTCCTCTGTGGCTTGTAACCAATCTATTTTTAATCTAAATTGGGCATAGAATCATAGATTTAGAGTCTATAGGGACCTGAGACATCACCTTGGCCAGTCTTTCCATTTTACAGATTAAAAGATGAGGCTCAAAGTACTAAAAGAACCTGCCAAGGGTTATAGAGAAAGTAGGTAGAAGAGCTGAGATTTGAAGCCAGATCATCTGACACTCTCTCTCTCTCTCTCTCTTCTCTCTCTCTCTTCCCCCCCCCTCTCTTTTACACACACACACGCACACATTTTTAGATTGTCCTTTTTCCTTCTCATCACAATTGTTTTATGTTTGTTTGTTTGTTTTGTTCTCATCACAAGTGGTTTTTTTTGTCTTTAGAATTTTGTTTGTGAGAACTTTCTTTCCATTAGTCCAAGGAATCCTCCCAAACCCTCTCTGAATTTCTGTTCGGTCTTGAAATATGTTCTTAAAAATCCAAGGGACTTTTCAAACTATGACTTTCTTTTGCTTCTCTCACTTCCTCCCAAGGTTTCCACTATTTTCCTTTCCGAAGCCAATTCTTTCTTGTTGGCATAAATAAGGTGCAGAATTAACCATTATCCTCATTGATCAGTGTACCTTTCAAATGATGAGGTAATCATTAGTTGATAATGCCAAGCCAAGAAATCATTAGCTGATCTCTGCTTTCATCAGGAAATTATCCAGATAATTGAAGGACTATTATAGTAAACTTCTGTGACAGGCTTAGGATCTGTTTTTGAACTTCCTCCTGTTTCTTCGTTGTTCCCAGATTATCTGTAGATTAATAATGATGACAATGACATTTCTGTTTCTGATTCTATTCATGACATCCACATTCACAAACACTGACAGAAAAGGCTATCTGTATAACAAAAAAATCATAGCATGAAGAGCAGACATTTTTCATCCACTTAATTTTACCAATGTGTATAGTTAGGCCAGGTTATTTTGTAGGACCATGAATCTTAGGATGTTGTAATCTATTGGTTGAAAAATTATCAAAAACAAAAATCCAGAAAAGTACTAGGGAAAACTGTAAAATAGTCTGCTATGGATTATGGAAGGTTCCTAAGGGCAATAGAATTTGAGAATCTTGGAATTGAAAGGGACATCAAAAGATCATCTAATCTACCACCTTTTCTCCAGGCAGGTCTTAGATCTAACCAGAGAAGAAAAGAGGGTGTTTGCCATGCGTCATCTCTTTCCTTTCCTCGTGGTTAAGTTCACTCTAATTTTCTTTGTGCAAAAGTTCCCCTTATACAAATTGGTACATATGGTTGAAATCAAGACATTTTGAGCTGTGTTCTTCCTTCCACATGTGTGGGGGAGGGGAGGACCAGGTGTGGGAAGTTAATTCATGGAGAAGACAGGGAGGGAGTAAATCTACTCCATTCTGTGCCAACTTATAATATACTGTTATTCTGCTAGTTCATCCTCAGGCTATGTCCTTCTGCCTGAGGCCCAGAATGGGAGCCAGAGGCCACATAAGGGCAGTGAAGCTTTTCTTCACTGTGAAAACCATAGACTTCCTGGAAGGATATATTACTAGGACTCATTCATAGCACAGACCTGAGGATGTCAGAGGCTGGGACACTATTGTCCTTTATTTTCATGGGTAGTGGAGAAATAGCTCTTTCCCTTTTATGTGCCTGAAGAGTACTCTGGACTTTTTTCAAGGTAACATAAAGGTATGATCTCAATAAGGTCTTAAATTACAAAAGCACCCTTGTTTCCATTGCATATCAGTGGATTAGAGTTCTGGATTTGGAGTTGGGGAGTTCTTCATCTGAATCTCATTTCAGATACTCACTAATTGTATGATGCTGGTCATCATAAAATTATAGGATCACAGATTTAGAGCCAGAAGGGGCCTTAGAAATTTTCCCGGGGTATATAGGTGTCACAGTGAATAGAGCACTAGACCTGGACTCAGGATGACCTGAGTTCAAATTTGGCCTTAGACACTTTATACTTACTAGCCATGTGACCTTAGGTAAGTCACTTAACCCCAAATGTCCTTTCTTCCCACCTCCAGAAAAAAAAAAAGAAGCAAGAAATCATCTCATTTAATCTGATTAATTTTTGCATATGAAAACTGAGGCCAGAAAGACTCCATTCCTTTTCCAAAGTCACATGTGGAGCCAGACTTCCAACCCAAGCTTTTAGTCTTTAAAATCAGTACTCATTCTACTGCACAGTGTTGTCTCTCCTTAACCACTTAGATTCTGTGAAAGTGAATTTGATGGGGATAATAGTAGCACTTTTTTTGTTGGGTTGCTGTGAGGAAAAAATGAGATATGTAAAATACTCAGTAAAACCATAAAGCCTTGTAAATATCAGTTATTATTACTATTCTTGCTACCTGCCATTGACTTTTAAACTGTTTTTAGATTTTGCTATCTTTATCATCTTAGCTGCTTTCAGATGACATCATTGATTTTAAAGTATTCATCTCAAGAAGAGAGAGAAATTCACTAGTAAGCAATTTGATGCCCCCACAATAGCATCAGTGAATGAGATATTTGCATATTATCAAGGAAAAGTCATCCTATAAGGATAGGTCTCTCTGTTAAATGTTTATCATTGAAAACTGGTTACAAGTACTGATAGAATATCCAAGTTTTACTTGTCCAGAGCCAAGGTTTATTAAATCATGTCAAATGAAGCCCCAGAGTTTCAAAGGTAAGAATTGATCCAAAGTTTAGCTGTGTCTCTCAAGCCTCAAAATCTTACATGGACAGGTTCTCCCAAAGGTTTATTCTGCTTTCTAGTTGTATCTGGGTCTGAACTCTTGCAAAGGCAAGAAGAAACTGAGATATGGGTTAAAAAAATGAAAAACAAGTGGGATTTGATCAAGCCCAGAGCTTGCTCTTTTTTGGAGGTGACCTGATTTATCTGGGCTCTGACAAATAGATCTAGTGCAACACAGTGAAGATTGGAAATAAAATAAGCAGTTGAGAAACCATCAGTTTGAAACCAGGTTCGATTGCACAAGTAAGTGTTACGTAAT
This sequence comes from Pseudochirops corinnae, assembly GCA_028646515.1. Lineage (NCBI taxonomy): Eukaryota > Metazoa > Chordata > Mammalia > Diprotodontia > Pseudocheiridae > Pseudochirops > Pseudochirops corinnae. Next base: position 6,873 of record JAQQSV010021898.1, on the reverse strand, counting down.
CCTTCTGTTGTGCAACATGCGTAACATCTTTCAAACCAGGGCTTTGGATACTGTTTTGGTCAGGATAATATTACTCCCTCTATGTTTCCATTAAGGCCACCTCACCTTCAGAAATATTAATAAAGTGGCCACATGGAGGCCCCCTGGAAGCTTTTCTTACCCAAACTACTGTATGTGCCCATGTAGGGACTTATCACTTTAGCTAAAGAAACCCCATTTGGTTGCCATGGGGTCCATTTCTCCATCCCAGAGATAACCATCAAGACTCAAGAGTAGGACTCATTATTGATAATGAGAACAAGTATAATTAGGGGTAGGCATTTTGACAACTTTGGATGAAAGGTACCATAGTAGTTCAAAGTATTCATTATATTTTGTTGTTATTACTAATTAAGTAATGTGTTTTCCCCCCCTTTTTTGTTTGTTAGGCACCAACATTGTATATGCTTGGAAAGCTTTCACCTTTAAGCCCTCTGTCTTCCTCTTCCTCCTTCATTAACCCAGATGCTTTTCTCCCAAAGGCATGGGGATGAAAGAATAGATCAAGTTGAAATTCAGACTAGATTTACCATTTGGTAACTCATGGCAAAATGATAGGAAAGGAAGTGATAGAAAGATTCCTCCAATTGTAGATTTTCAAGCACAGTTTGATAAGTACCAGTTATAGATTCTATAATGGGGAATCTTTTTTGTATATTGACTGTACTAAATGACCACTGTGTAAGGTCTTTTCCAACTCTAAAGTGATGGGATCATATTCGATGGTTCTCTTCACACTCTCAAAATTGCACAAATGCTTGAACAGGGGAGGAGGTGGGGTGGTCAGTTTGTGCTACAAAAGACTTTAAGTGAAGTGAGAGGATTTTCCCCTCCTTACAAGGGTTTATGCTCACAAGCATCTGGCATTCACTTTTTACTCCAAGCCATTCTTCTCTGCAGAACCGTAACTGCTGAAACAATCTAATGCAGTAGAAAAATGTGATCTGTAAGCTCTCATAGGGCAAAGAGCCAGAGGAAAAACTATCCTAAGGAAGAGATTCTTAACCCATTTTGTTTCGTGGACCACTTTGGCAATCTGGTGAAACCCATGAATGCCTCAGAATAACATTTTGTTTTGTTTTTTAAATGCATAAGATAAAATGCATAAGATTATGAAGGAAACCAATCATATTGAAACAAATATATAATTTCCTGCTTCTATCCAAGTTCACAGAGCCTCTGAAATGTAACCATGGGTTTTGAATGAAGTTGTATGAATCTTAGGAGGCCCTTCACCATAGGTTATACTCAGCCTAAGTGCCAACTCCTGATCTGTCCTTAGTGCACTCTATACCAGCCTCACACACACACACAAAAGGCATTTTTAAAAAGGCTTTGTAGATATTTGGTATTTACTTCACCAAATAGAGATTTTCCCCTAGTAGAATGTAAATTCCTTGAGGGTAGTGTTTTTGTGTTCCCAGATCTTAGATCAATGCCTGACAATTAGCATATGATTTTTAAAATATTTTATTATATTCAATTGAATTGAATTGATGATGACTAACTACAAAGACAATTGCAGTAGCTGATAAATATATTATCAAAAAATGCACCCACTTCCTTCCATGAATTACATAGTGGTCAGGTAGCAAATTATCATTCCAATTGAGCTTTCCAAATATAAATAAGGCAGAGCCAGGCTGATGAAACTGGAATTGTCAAAGTACTCATACAGCTGTTTCTATGTCCAGGCCTGTTTAGACATATTTCTTATCAGGAGACAATTGAAATAGTCCCAGTCATTCAATTACCTGGGTGAGCATGAACAGTATATCAATAAAAACAGAGTTGGTTTCATATGAAGATCCAGTCTGATTCACGTTCAGTTAGGAGTCCATATACACACAGGCTCAGGGGGCACCTGTCTTATCTGAAAATTTGGTAGTAATATTCTGACAGGCTAGACTAATGGGCCACATCTAATATCGTGAAATACTAAATAAATGAAAATTCCTTCACTTGAGTCAAGTAAAAATAAACTACACAAGCTTAGACTAGGGTAATTGTGTTTCTATCACAGTTCACATGCAAAAGAACTGGGAATTCTATAGAATCACATAATCTGAGTTGAAAAAAGTCCTTCAGAACTCATCTAATCCTGTCTGTATCTCAAGAAGAAACTCATCTGCAACCTAAGTGATCAATAATAATTTAGCTTTTGATTGGAAACCTGCAATAAGGAAGAATGACTCCCTCTCAAGTTAGCCTACTCCACTTCTGAATGACAGGAAGATTTTCCTCACATCAAATATATTGCATTTAATGAAAAGTAAGCTGAATATAACTCAGCAGTGGGAGATGGCAGCCAAAAAATATTAATATAATTTTAAACCACACTGAAAGGAATAGTTTCCAAAATGAAGAAGGTGATAGTTTTTTGGGGGGTTTTTGTGCTCTGCCCAGATCAGATAAAACCTGGAGTATTCAGTTCTCTTCTGGGATACACAACTTAGAAAGGACCTTGGCAATTTAGGGCATGTCCAGAAGAAGGCAACCAGGAGGGTGAAAAGACTAGAAACCATCCCATGCAAAGACTGGTTGAGACAACTGGAGACGATTAGCCCAGAGAGGACAAGATTTAGGTGGAAAATGATAATTGTCTTTGAAATATTTGAGAAGTTTTGATAGGGAATATATTTGCTCCACTTAGCCCTAGAGCACATAACTAGGAGCAACAGATAGAAATTGAGGAGAGACTACCATAGGCCTCATTTAAAGAAAACAAAAAGGCTTCCTAACAATTAGTGCTGACTCAGAGTGGAATAGGCTGCTTCTGGAGGTAGTGGTTTCCTTATCATTGGAGGTCTCTAGATAGAGGCTAGGCAAACACTTGTCACCCAAGATTATGGTAGCTTAGTATCCCATATGGGTACTAGTTAAGATAGATGACTCATCATTCCCTTCCAATACAAATACTGTGCACTCCCCAGCAAATGGGTGAAGAGATCCCTCCCACTAATTAAATACTTCCTAGGATCATAGATTGAGAAATTAAATGGACCTTGAGGTCATCTAGTTCAGTACTTCTTAAACTGTGGTTTGTAGCTTCACGGTTTAAGAAGCACTGAATGGGTCACAAGTGGAAAAAGTTTAAACACCCTTGATTAGCTCCTCATTTTATGAATGAAAAAGTAAGACAAAAATTAAAGAGTTAAAGAAATTGTCCATAGTCACATGGGCAGTAAATTGTGCTTCCAGGATTCCATCCAAGGCCCTCTGACTCCAAATACAGTGCTCTTTCCACTGTACTTTATCAAAGCTGAGAGGTAGCATCATATAGTGAACAGACTACTAGACCTGGGGTTAGGAAATATGGATTCAAACCCTGACTCTGACACTTGTTGGTTGTGCAATAAAGATAAGATACTCTAAGCCTCAGTTTCCTTATTTGTAAAATAGAAATGATGATACTCCTCTCCACCATCCTCCTCAAAATTTTGTTGTAAGGGAGATATAGCACATGGCATATGTGTGGATTATAGTTCAAAATCTGGTTCCAACTCAGCTTTGCAATCTTGAGGAACTTACCTCGTTTCCCAAAACCTTGGTTTGTTCATTTCTAGAATGGGGATAATAATATTTATCCTGCAACCTTGGAAGTGTGTGTATGTGTGTGTGTGTGTGTGTGTGTGTGTGTGTGTATGTGTAAAAAGTGCATTATACACCTTAAAACACCATGGAAATGTTGGTTGTAATTATCATCATTTTGGGACAGAAGGTCTGCTCTCCTTGGCAAGCTATATAGGCAAATGAGCCAAACGCAAAAAGCCTTTGCTTGGGCTGTGGACTGAATGTGGATAGTTTCCAGAGTGCCAGGGATATCGAGCCATCTTCTCTTTCTGCCTCCAGTTAGACTCAACAAAACAGATGGCTAGCGGAGCAACACGCCCTGGCTCTCTGGTGCAATTAGAGCATGTAATTGACAAATCCAATACTGGTTCTATTTGGGAAAAATAATCTTTTCACCAAAAGCAAATGAGTTCTTAGAAACCATCCAGGAATTCATGACTTCAGCTAAGTTTCCTTTGCAATAGAAGCCCATCATTCTGTTGGTTGGTGAGCTTGGTGAAGGAGAAAAAATGCAATCTCTATGTCCACTGATTTCCTTGATACTTTGCTTAATATTCAAATAAAAATATACTTACATGCCAAAAGAGGCTCTGATCTCACTAGAGTGAGTTATTTATTTGATGTTATGAAACATAATCAGAGGCTATTTAATAACATAAGAACCTTCCATTTAAGAGTCAGGCACTGTGGTTGCTATGTGATGGTATGTCCCCATCACTATTCATAGAAACATACTTGTTGTTTTTTTTTTAAATGAACTGAAACAAAATTCTGCTTTGTAACTCACACATCATGACTCCATATTTTGTGAAATTATGCTTAAGGGGAAAATGCTTTAGCAAGCACAGATTTTTCTAAGTTCTAGAAAACAGCAACACATTCCACTTTAGGCTTTAACTTATGAATCACTGAAAAGCAACACAATATAGGACTTTGCATTTTTCTCCAGGATGTCCTAGAGATATTGCATTTGTGACTTTCCCCTTTTAAACATTAAAATAAAATGTCTCTGAAAAACCAATCCCTTATTTTTTGATTGCTCCTAATGCTTCTTCTCTATAGAGCATATGGGTGTAACCAAATTACATTTGGTCCCAATTTCCCTGTCATTCACATCCTCAGGAAGGAAAGTTCACTAAGTTTTACTCTTTCCTCATGATGCTACTTACCACTCCCATGATACAAACAGGTATTTCCCAATGCTTTTGTTTTTTTCCCTTCTCTCTGAGAGTTTACCTTCTTCAATACATTTCATCTTAAAAAGACAGATGAAATAGTTACCAGAAATAAACTTTAAGGGTTAGTTCCAGCTTTTACAATAATGAAAGCATTGTGGCATAGTGGATATAAGCACATACTCTATTTAGGCATAGGATATATAAAGGATAGCACACTGGACATGAGGAAAAACTGAGTTCAAATTCAACCTTAGATACTTAGCAGCTCTCTGACCCTGGGCAAGTTGTTTAACCTCCATTAGTCTCTGTAGAATGGGGATGATAATAGCACCTGCCTTCCAGAGTTGTAAGGATCGAATGAAATAAAATTGTAAAACACTTATCACAGTGCCTAGCACATAGTAAGCCCTATATAAACCTTAGCTATTATTATTCTTATCATTCTTACTTTAAAAAACTTATTAAAGCTTAAAACTGTATTAAGACTTTTGGGAAACAGAATACATACATATATACATAAACTCACATATCGACACATGGATGCATATGCATGTGCATACAAATATGTATTATATATATGTATATGTGTATACAGACATGTATGTAAACATATGGGGCAGTTAGGCAGTGTAGTAATCGAGTAATGGGTCTGGAGCCAATAAGATTTGAGTTTAAATCCAGCCTTGGACTCTTGCTAGCTACGTAACCCTGGGCAAGTCACTTAATCCTGTTTGCCTTAGTTTCCTCATCTATAAAATGAGCTGGAGAAGAAAAGAGCAAATCACTCCAGTATCTGTCAAGAAAACCCTAAATGGATCACGAAGAGTTGGACGTGATCAAAACAATTGAGCAAAACATAAATACATGTACACAAAATGTTCAACAAATAATGGTACTGGCAGACTTTTTATAGTGTTTTATGATTATATTACCTCATGCTATCCTGACAAGAACTCTGTGAGGTAAATAATGTGAGTATTATTAGTCATACTTACAGGTGAGGAAACTGAGACTCATTAAGTGGCAAGTGACTTGACAAAGGTCAGAGAGCTGCTAAGCTGCAAAGCGGGCACCAAACCCAGGCCTCCTGTCTTCCCAACATTATCACACCATGGCACATTAATTCACAACAACTTCACTAGTCAGCATTCATGGCAATTTAGCATTAAATGTTCTGCTGCTGGGTCTCCAAACAAAGAGATTAGAAAGAACTTCTGTGGGGTGGAGTCAAGATGGTGGCACAGAAGCAGCAAAACTCCACAGCTCTCCCCATAACCACCTCAAATATGACTCTAAACAAATTTTAAAGCTCTGGAACTCACAAAATGACAGAGTAACAAAGCTCCCACTGAAGGCAGTCTGGCAGGCAGAAGGGAAGGGGTTCATCTCAGCTGGGAGTGCAGACAAGCACTGCATGACCCCGCAGCTGGAGCCCTAGGGCCACCAGAACAAGCCGCAGCTGGAGTGCAAATCACCGGCAACTGTGGCATTTTCCAGAATTACCAACCCACAAGAAACAAGGACTAAGTGAAAGGTCAGTGAAACTCAGCTAAATTGGGGGAGAAGTTCTGGCTCCTGCCTCAGGGCCTAGAAGCAGTCTGAAGCAGCGGCCCTGCAGCCTCCTCCATGTGGCTGCTTCAGAAGCTCCCAGCCTGCAGATTGCAGGGGGGCCAAGCGATCATTCAGAGGGTAAGTGCTCTTGCCTTGAGCTGCCTGGATCAAGATCGTGGTCTTGGGTGGTGGTCCTGGGGTGGTCCAAATCTGGTGGGGCTGCAGAAATGGTGGTCTCCTAAGAGCTCCAGCAGCTGCAAAAACCCCAGTGATTTGGGACAGAGCTCTCCCCTCTGAAAGTAGAGTTCTACTGAACCTAAAAGTCAATAATTGACTGGCAACGTGAACAGGCAAAGGAAGCAAAGCAAGCCCAGCAATGCAACTTTAGATTCCTCTTTTGGGGACAAAAAAGGATCAAAGTGTGGAACAGGAGGAAGACAACACAATCAGAACTCCTGCACCAAAAGCTTCCAAGAAAAATGTAGACTGGTTATAAGCCTTAGATCAGCTTAAGAAGGATTTTGAAAACCAA
>JAQQSV010021897.1:0-10690 GCA_028646515.1 Pseudochirops corinnae | reverse complement strand
TTCACAGTGCTGATATGGTTCCTCGTAGCCGAGCTGACTTTAGTGGGAAGTATCCTTGTGTGCGTTTTGGAGTTGTAGGATTGGTTTAGAGTCCTATTTTATGGGTATTTTGGGGTGGCTATGTGAGCTGCGATATGTTGCTGCTGCTATGCCGCCATCTTGGCTCCGCCCCCCTACGGTATTACTGTTAAATAATTTTTTCTCTTTTCCCTTTAATATTGTGTCAGATAGCAAATATTCAGTGTAAATATGCTAACATATTGATACTGCTAAATTTAAACACGCACAGAATGCAGATCTTTTTAAACCTTTTTTCTAAGATTACAAACTATCATAAGATAGAGGTCACCACCTATTTAACCCACATTACAGCTCATTCTTCACTTCCTGGGCCTCTTTATCAAAATAATGTGACTATTAATCAAAAGTTTCAAGTTTTTCCAACTCTCTCCCCAAATATTTATAGAGCTACAGTATCTTACTCTTATTTTCATTAAAATGAACATACTCTATATAAACAATTCCATGTTACTAGGGAACAAGCTAGACAGATTATTAAAAACTGCCCTCAATGTGTTATGTATATTACTCCTCCAGCTTCCCTTTATACAGGGGGAGCAGTAAACAATGTAATTAACCATATGTTACAGTCTTTTGCTTCTATGGGCATTCCAAAACAATTGAAAATTGATAATGCCTCCCACCTATATTAGCAAATTGTTTCAATCTTTCTGTGATCATTTTCAAATGAAATTAAAGGCACCTAGCTACTGCTTTCTACACCCTAAAAAATTTTTTACATCACTAAAAATTAGTATATACCAGCAGAAAAACAATGTGAAAAAAGTGTGTACTTCCCAAATCAAGGTTATCCAAACATAGAAATGGGAAGGGCAGGGTGGCCAGGTGGTGCAGTGAATAGAGCACTGGCCCTGGAGTCAGGAGGACCTGAGTTCAAACCCGGCCTCAGACACTTAACACAAAAGCTAGCCATGTGACCTTGGGCAAGTTACTTAACCCCAATTGCTCTCCAAAAATCAAAAAAAAAAAAAGAATTATATTTTAAAAAAAAAAAAGAAATGGGAAGGGCCTGACCCTTTACTAATTGGGGGCAAGATTTTATTTATATTTTTCCGGAAGCCACAGAAGGACCAGTGACAGTGCCCAAAAGAAATGTCAGGGCATATACTACAAATTACCCAGGAGATGAAGGAGTTCCAGCATCAGAAGAAGACATCACAGAGACAGAACATGGGAATAATGAAGAAGAGGTCTCCTAATGCATCCACTACACAAAAAGCTATGCCCACATGGGGACACATTGAACATTATATCAAGCCAAAGAACTGAAACTGTTACCCCAGGATTTGTGTTTCTTGCTATGATCTCTCTGATTTCAATACAAACTGAACTGGTTACATCCTGATTTAAGTACTGAGACACATACCCCTATCACATCAATTGTTTCATATATAACCTATAACTGCATGCATTTGACCCCCTCAAGCCTTCCCTAATTCTACTAATGTAAACCATTTACCGATGACATAAGTCAATACTTATTGGAATATTACCTGTATTAATTGTACTCTTACTCAATGTATATCTGGTAGAGAGTAATTGTTGAACAACCTTCGTTTATTTTTTCCAACTAATTTTTTTTATTCTGATTTCTTAAAAATAAAGGGGGAAAGATTTGTAATATTATTGATAATTTCAACCACTGTGTCTGCAATTTCTCTACAAAAAGAAATCTAAACTGTACAATATGTTAATGAATTATCAAAAATGTTTCTGTAGCCTTTAAGACACAATAGAATATGGATAAGGATCATTTTTATAAGATCAGTATATTAGAACAATTAGTATTGTACTTCGGTAATGAGTTCAAATCATTAAAAACTCAACTGTTACTTAGATGTAATTATAAATATACATATATTCATGTAACTCCTTTACCATATATTAGCTTTGACTCTAATGTTTTTTGGGACAAAATACACACCCAACTTGTTGGTGCTTGATATGATTCGAATACTACAAAGTATATCAGAAAACATCCAAAATCATCATCACTCTGGAATTGATCCAGGAACATTGCCAACACAATATTGTTAAAATTGTTAAAATTATTGTATCAGCAAGCACCTTAGCATACCCAGGATGGCTGCTAGCACAGATTCTTAGATCTGCTTTTCTAAAGGAAAGCAACTCAAAAAGGATTAACAATCTTACTTTAATCAATCAAACATATGTCATTTATCTAGTTCAGGAGAAAAAGTCAATACCCTGAACTTCAGAGAATACAAACAAGTTACAAGCAGACTACAAGCAGAAGTTACAAGCAGACAAAGAAACAGATCATCAGATGGGCTTCCAGCCATCTGACCATTACATCCATACCTAATTAGTTACCAGAGAGGGAACCACCAGCATTTGGGTTTTCAAAGCTGGGGGGCTCAACGACTTCCCAGAGTCTTGTCTGGCCAAATCACACAACTCTTTCCAAAGTAAGCCCCAAAGCAAAACCTCACATCAGGGTATATATAGCCTTCTCCTGGATCAGAGAATATCACAGCCCTCTTGACTCACTGCCCAATCACAAAGTAACAAGGCGTGGGCATTCCTGAAGGACAAGCCTCCTGCCACAGGCTCCATGTGACCACATTCAGCCTATTAGGGGGCAGAGTATACTTTCAAATCAGGGAAAGTTCTCAGAGCCACTTAAATCTATCAAAGGGCCCAGGGGCAGGGAAGATCTTTAGATTCCCATAACAGTTATCTCCTTTTAATTTGATGTCTATGATTTTACATATTTTATCTGTTTTGATTATTGTATTATTTCTTTGTACCTATGCTTATTATATTGTTAATCCTTTGTGCTTACTTCCTATGTATATTGTGTCTTGTATCCAGAAACTTTAGCACCTTTGTTGCTGAAATTCATGGCGTTAACTTACTTGCAAAGGAAGGAGGAGATGTTGCGGGCCAACTCCATTTAGGCAGGTAGAAGCAGCTAGCTTCTTGCAGCTGCATCCAGGCCAATTGGATGCTGGCTCACCAATCTCTGTGACATGCAGGGAACAGAGCACCCTGAATTCTTATTCACCTTATAGTAGTGACTCAAAGGGAACTAAGTACAAGGGAGTGTACAGCCCATCCAGTGTGAAATGGGAACACTAGATAAAGAATGGGCATGATAACCTTCAAGATTTGCCTGACATCATGGAACTAAACAAAATAGTAATGTAAAACATAATGACCAATAGTTACCTTCTTTGTCTCATTGCTCTATAAAAACCTTGCTCATTATATCAATAAATGGAGTTCAGAGTTCTATCCTGAACTGCCCACCTGGCCCAGTTTATCTCACATCTCTGCTCACACCTGATGCTAGTTATCAGGTGGCCCATGGCAGGTGTCATGTTCCCATGTAGGGATGCAAGCAGTTTAACCTTATTGAACACCATGGGTTTTTTTTTCTTTCCTGTTTACCCTCTTATGCTTCTTTTGAGTCTTGAATTTGAAGATCAAATTTTCTGTTCAGCTCTGGTCTTTTCATCAGAAAAGTTTGAAAGTCTCCTATTTCATTGAATGTCTATCTTTTCCCCTGAAAGATTATAACCATTTTTTCTGGGTAGTTGATTCTTGCTTGTAATCAAAGCGCCTTTGCCTTCTAGAATATCATATTTCAAACCCTCCCATCCTTTTCTGTAGAAGCTGCTAAGCTCTGTGTAGAGAGAGTTTAGCTGGCACTTGGGGAAGACTTTGAGACTTTGGGGAAGCCAAAGAAGCTGGGAGGTTGAGATGAGAGAGGAGAGAGTTCCAAGTACAGGGGAAAGCTAGTGTCACTGCCCAAGGAAAAAAGAGTGTTGTATACAAAGAAGAGTAAGGAGGCTGGTATCACAAGATTGGAGAGTATGTAGAAGTGAGTATGACAGAAAAGGCAGGAAGGGATCAGGTTGCTAATGGCTTTGAAAGCCAAATAGAGGATTTTATATTTGATCCTAAAAGCAATGGGAAGCTGCTAGAGTTTATTGAAGGGGAGGCAGGGTGACATGGTAAGACTTTAAAAAATCAATTTGACAGCTGAGTGGAAGATGGACTGGAGTGGGGAGAGACTTAAGGTAGGGAAGCCGACCAGCAGGCTATTGCAACAGTCCAAGAATGAGGTATTGAGGGCCTGCATCAGGGTTATGGCAGTGTAAAAGAAGAGAAGTAGATGTATGCAAGAGATGTTATGAAAGTAAAAATCAACAGGACTTAGAAACAGATTAGATATGGGGGATGAGAAAGAGTGAATGTAGGTGGTAAGAATGAGTGACTAGGGCATCAGTGGCACCATCAACAGTAACAGAGAAGTGACAAAGGGGGTGGGGTAGGAGAAAAGTTAATGAATTCAGTTGGGGACATTTTGAACTTAAAACATCTATGGAACACTCAATTTGAGATGTCAAATAGACAGCTGAAGATAAACTGGAAGTCAGAAGAGAGATTAGGACTGGACAAATAGATCTGAGAATCAGCTGCATAGAGATCATACTTGAATTCATGGGAGCTGATGAGATCGTCTAGCAAAAAGGTAGAGAGGGAGAAGAGAGAGCATGTAGAGCATTGAGGGGCACCCACAATTAGAAGATGTGACTTCAATGAAGATGCAACAGAGCAGACCGAGAAAAGAGCAGTCAGAGCAGTAGGAGGAGAAACTGGAAAGTCTAGCAATATCATTAGTAAGAACAACAACAAAATTTTAAAAAACTAAATGCTGCAAAATTATAATCATGAAGCTTGGCCAAAGAAGAGGAATAAGAAATCACCTCACCACTCACGTACTTTTGTATAGAGATAGGGACTATGAATGAGGAACACTGTTTATAATATCAGGCTTTTTAATGAATTTTCTCCATCTTTTTTATTCTCTACCATAAGATATGGCTCTGTCAGAGAATACAAGAATAGGGATGTATTTGCAAATGTAAGTATTTTATATTAATAAATTATATTAATAATTTTAAAAATTTATTGGTGGGTCTCGAGATGTTTCATTGCATTTGAACAGACTGCGTAGCTCAAAAAGGTTTGATATTTATAAGAAATTCTTCTTCCAATTTGGGAACAAGAAACATAAGGGGAGGGAGCAGTTAAGTAGCTAAGGCCACATTTGTCTCATGGACTTTGGATTGAGGGAATTACTTTGGTTTCTGTTAGGCCTTTAAAGAAACAGCTTGTCTAACTATAAAACATGTTCTGATAATTCTCGGCCTGACAATCTATACTTAGTATACTACACCAGATCCCAAGCACAATACATACAAACATATCCATACATAGGCAAACTTACCCATGTTTACATACACATTCACAAATACTTACATGATACAGAATCACAGGCAGCTCACAGACACTTAACCAATCCATTCACAACCACAGATATATGCTTATACCTAGCATACTCCCAAATCTACAAGAATTTATACCCACAAATATGTTCATATGTTCATTCACATTTATACAAATACACTCATGTGAGCAAGGGATAGTTTACCTGTCAGATCTATAGAGAGGGGAAGACTTCATGATGAAACAAGAGTTAGAGAGCATTACAAAATGCAAAACGGATAATTTTAATTATATTAAATTGAAAAGCTTCTGTACAAACAAAGCCAAAGTTACCAAGATTAAAAGAGAAGTAGAAAACTGGGAAAGAATTTTTACAACCAGTGTCTCTGATAAAGGCCTCATTTCTAAAATATACAAAGAAGTGAGTCAAATCTATAAGAATACAAGCCACTCCCCAATTGATAAATGGTCAAAGGATATGAACAGGCAGTTTTCAGAAGATGAAGTTAAAGATATCTATAAGCATATGAAAAAATGTTCCAAATCACTAGTGACTAGAGAAATGCAAATCAAAACAACTCTAAAGTACCACATCTCACTGGCCAGATTGGCTAAGATTGACAAAACAGAAAAATGATAAATGCTAGAGAGGATATGGAAAAATTGAAACACTAATGCATTGTTGGTGGAGCTGTGAACTGATCCAGCCATTCTGGACAGCAATCTGGAACTATGCCCAAAGGGCTATAAATAAGTGCATACCGCAATACCACTTGTAGGGTTATATCCCAAAGAGATCAGAGAAGTGGGAAGAGGACCCGTATGTACAAAAATATTTATAGCAGCTCTTTTTGTGGTGGCAAAAAATTGGAAACCAAGGGGATGCCCATCAATTGGGGAATGGCTGAACAAGTTGTGGTATATGAATGTAATGGAATACTACTGTGCTATAAGAAATGAGGAGCAGACGGACTTCATAATAACCTGGAGAGACTTATATAAACTGATGCTGAGTGAGAAGAGCAGAATCAGGAGAAATTTGTACACAATCACATACACAATGTATGTGTGATGACTAACTTCAATAGACTGGGCTCCTCTCAGCAATGTAAAGTTATAGGACAACTCCAAAAGACTCGTGATTGAAGAAGATATCCACATCCAGAGAAAAAGATGCAGAGTCTGAGTGCAGATTGCAACAAACTACTTGCTCTGTTTCTTTTTCTTGTTTCGTTTTGTTTCCTCTTTCCCACTCATCCTTCCATCAGTTACAATCTTTCTTTACAACCTGACTAGCAATTAATGGGAAGATAGTTGTAGATCCTGTATCCAAGCTCATGCTACCATGATGGGGGGAAGGGGGAAGGGAGGGGAAGAAAATCTGAAACTCAAGGGATGGTGGAACTGAATGTTGTAAACTAAAAGTAAATAAACCAATTTAATTATTTTTAAAAAAATATACTCACATGCTCACACAATACACACTTCGAAATATTCATGTCTAAATGTACACTTACACCATCACAAACTTAGAGAATCATGGTATAATAGAAAGAGAGTTTGCTTTGGAGTCAGAAAACCTGGATTCAAATCCTGCCTCTGTCACTTTTTACCTGTGTGACCTTGGGCAAGTCATTTAACTTTTCTGGACCTCAGTTTCCTCATCTGTAAAATAGGAGGTTTGGACTAGATGTTCTCTAAGGTCCCATTGATCTCTAAATCTATGCCATACTCCAACACACAAACATGCTCTCACACATGATCTCATACACTCTCATATTCACACACAAATTCACAGATTTCCTCTGAATTTTTTGATTGTTTTGCTGCTGTTATCTATATGGGTGATGAAAGCTACTGTATTCTTTCTTTCATTCTTCCTTCTGTTGTGAGTAGAGCATGAAGGAGAGAGGTTTAAAAAAGAATATTGCCATTTTGCAGTAAGCAATGTTGAGTCACCTCTGGGGGATTTTGTTTATCTGTAGATTGGAACTAGCATTGCTTCAAATCAATCCAGAGCTCTTTGGAAGGCCCCACAAGACATTGCACCAAACCACCCGGGTACAACCAAGCCAAACCACCTTCACCGGCTCCATTTGGAGCATCACCCATAAGAATATGTCATTTCCTCAGTTAAGAAGACATGTTCATCTCCCCTTCTCCATAGCTAAGAAATGCTTTCCTTTTTAGTTCTTTAGAAAACCTCTCATTATTTAATACCCATTGCTGTATGTAAGTTCCCTGTCTAAAACTATCCCTTTATACTGCCTGAATTGCTTCCTGTTACTTCATCATACTGCCAAACATTCCACCAATTAGGAAGGAGTCCATTTTGGTTATTAATGTGGTCCTTTAAAATAAGGACATCCCTGGGAGAGTTGAGGATACCAGTCATTTACACCTTAGTGTAAACTAGATTAATCAAATTACTTTCTTCCTCACATCCCAAAATGTTCTGTCTCTTGGAAGCCTTCCAGCCACAGAATAATCTGTCTTCCTTGTTCTCCCAGAGTGTCAGCCAAGTACTCCCAGTGATAGATGACTATTAGCTACATGAAAAACAACCAGGTTTTGATAAAGGCATCTCAAGGTGCTCACATTTTCCAAGGCATTTCATGGGGCAGGGTGCTATTCTTGCAAAAGGCTACCAGGAAAGAGGAGCCAAGAGACAGAGCTTGGACTAGGAGGGAAAAAAATGCCCCAATCAGTCAATCTGGTCTTGGCCCTGAGCCACGATTAATGTCACCCTATTCTCTAATGAAATATGTTGGCAAAATCTGTTAGCTGGATTTTCCCTTCAGCACCAGTGAAATAAGTCATAATAAAGATGCTTCCAGTTAGCATAGAGCTCTTTAGATTTCTGGACAATAGCCATCATCTTCAAATTTGTCAAATGATGCTTACTACATGCCATCCTGGGTGGGGTTATTGAGGAGTCTCTACAGAGACTTCCATTCCTTTGCTCCTTTTGACCCGTCCTCTGATCTGGCTCCATCTTATCATGTTCCTTGGCCTACATCCCAATGCCCCATTTCCCTGGTTTGTCATTCTTTGGCTGATGAAGATTTTACTTCTCAGCCCCCTACTTTCTCCTCTCCTTGCCTTCTTTCATTGCTTGCTATTTTCTCAGAAATTTTCTGGGGTTGACAGATGGAAGGGGGTGTATATGGCTTCCTGTGCTACCACCCTCATCTGCTACCTTCTACTCATCTGCTCATCATGGACTGGGCTCTTTCTCTGCTATGTGCAACCCATATAGCAGGACTGCTTCCAACAAATCAGTATTATTTTTACTTCTTACTGGGGTGGTGTAGTAGATAGAGGGCTGGATAGGAAGTCAGGAAAAGCTGGGTTCAAATACTATTTCTGACACTAGCTGAGTGACCTGATCAGCATTGCTTAATCTCCTGGAGTTTCAGTTACCTTGACACTAATGTAAGGGAGCTGGACCAAATGAGGTTCCTTCTATCCCTAAGCTCTAGTATCTTATGATGGCAATGACAGAAGACCTCTAAGGTCCCTTACATCTCTGAATGAATGGTCCTATGGACTAAGAGTTTCCTCCTGATGAGTACAGGTCTGGACGGAAAAATGTGAGAAAACAAGCCAGGTCTAAACTGAAATGCTTCCCCTGCTCCCAACCTAAGTAAATAATAGTAATCGCTAACATTTATATAGTGATTACTCTGTAGCACCCAATGTGCTAAGCACTTTACAATTATTATTTCATTAGGTCCTCAGAATGACCCTGGGAGGTAGGTAGCATTACTATCCACATTTTACGGATGAGGAAACAGAGGCAAACACGTTTAAGTGACTTGCCCAGGGTCACACAGTTAATAAGTGTCTGAGGCTGGATTTGAACTCAGGCCTTCCTGACTCCAGACCTAGAGGTCTATCCATTGTGCAACTTAGTTGCCCCAAGCCAGGGAGCATGTCAACTATCACTACCCCCACCCCCAAAACAAATCTTCACTCTTAAAGAGGCAGACAAGAGACAGACTTCCCTTTCCCCCATCCTCAGTTTGGCAGGGCTCATTGCCTGAGAAATGACTAAGCTGCACCAGGTATCCAGTTTATTTTCCCTAAAAAAGATTCACCTAACAATCTTAAGAACTCAAGGAAGAACTACCTTAAAGGGGAAAAGGCTGGAATACAGCAGAGATAGCTCTGGTTCTAAGGAGATGCTCAGGGAAATTGGGTAAGCAGGAACAGTGAAAGGAGAGTGTCAGCCCTCAGACAACTCCAGAATGGTCTCATACATTAATTTATCCAACAGCCCCTTATTTCTGTACCTCCTAGAAGGAGAATGTTGTGCTTGGCACTAGGATGGAGGATGCGAGAGGAGCAGAACCAAAATCTAAATAAAAGGAAGATTTGGAACAGTGAAGGCAACCTCCTCCTCGTCCTTTTACCCACCCTGCTTAGCCTTCCTTCCCACTTTGCCATGGAGCCTCCCTGGGACTTTTCTCTCCTCCAGGATGAGGGATGGGTCGGCTAGGCCTTCACCATCCCCCACCTACACCCAGTGCAGCAAGGCCAGAACACAGATCAGATTCCCCCAGCTCAGCATCACAGAGGACACTGTGCCTGCAGCTTCTCAAACACCTTATGAATTTTTTAAAGGAGTCCAAAGTGCCTGCTGAGTCTGCCAATCAGTAGCCTCAGATTTTAGTAAAAAGATTTTAAATTATTCACCAAGCCCAGACAAACAATGGGGACAACTGGCTCACTTCTCCATCCCACCCCCACCCTAGGATTGTGTTAGGTCCTACTCTGCTATGGAAGACATGAAAAGTCTATAACTCTGGGGACTGAGTTAAAAAAGAAATCCAAGTTGTCCAATAAAATGTTCTTTGGTAGCTCCATCAGGCAGAATGGTAAGGGGAAAAGGACCTTCAACTGGTCCTTCATCACCTGGACTATTGCAATAACTTCCTAATTGATCTGCCTGCTTCAAATCTCTCCACACCCTGATCCTCCTCCACACAGCTGCTAAAGGAACTTTCCTGAAGCACAGATTTGACCATGTTAATCTCCTGCTCAAACTCATGACTTCCTATTATCTCTAGTATGAAATATAAATGCGTTTCTGGCATCAAAGGCCTTTCACAATCTGACTCTATCCTACATTTCCAGACTTATGACAGCTAATTCCCTTTCATATATTCTATGGTTCAGCCAAAGTGGCCTCATTGCTTGTCATAGGTAGAACTCAATCTCTCATCTTTATGCCTTGGCACCGGTTTGCCCCGTGCCTGGAATGCCCTCACTCCTCTTAGAATACCTAGTTTCCTTAAAGACTCAGCTTAAGTACCACCTTCAACAGGAAGCCTTTCCTGATCCTCTT
>JAQQSV010021896.1:0-10690 GCA_028646515.1 Pseudochirops corinnae | reverse complement strand
AAAATTTAAAAATTACATTTCATCAAATACATAATTCATTGAATTAATTATATATGTCAGTGAATTATATATTCAATGAAAAAAGACAGGTGGTTTTAAGAAATGTTCATTATGACCCTGGACAAGTTGTTGAATCTTTCTGAGCTTCAGCTTCCTCACTTATACAATGAAAGAACTAGAATTGGGTGATATTTGAAATCTAAAATTTTATGATTTCTCTGATCTCTTTGTTTTTCATCAGAATTTTCCATTGGCAGTTAATTGATGGCTAATCTTATTTCCATAAGGAAGCAATGATTGCCAGTTGAGGTTTATATGATTATGGAGAATGTGATTCTGATATGTTAGGCTTTTGCATGTCACGTGTAGACTCAAATCACTGGGTATTACACAGCACAGCATACTGAGCCATAGATAAAAAGAGAAGGAGGTCATGAATAATCTACCCCCCCCCCCCAAAAAAAAAAACAAACAACACAAACAAACAAGGAGATTACCAGACTGGGTGAGAATTTTGTATTCCATGAGTTCTAATTGGAACATTGGCAGTTAATATGCCAAAGAAGCAGAAAATGATGAATAATTGACAAAGTTTTGAGTGTGAAAATTGTCCATGTGCAAAGGACCTGCAGTTTAACTTTTTCCTAGTTATTTGTTTTATAAGTTCATATTATATTCGTTATTAGTATGTGAGCTCCTTGAGTGCTGTTATGCCCTGGGCATAGTGAGCCTTATTAAATGCTTGTTAAACCGTATCTTGCTCTAGATTGTCAGCTCAGTTAGGGCAGGGATTGTGTCTCATCTGTAATTTGCATTTCCTCCAGCCTTCAGCATAGTGTTTTGCAGGGAGTAGGCACTATATGTTTATAAATGTTTAGTAACTTAAATCACATTTCCGTGGTTCTGAGTAATGACCTTTTATAATCCTGTGCCTAAGGTCAGAATGAGCCCCCCTTTTCCTAAACAGAGACTTAGTTATTTACAGGATGTTGGTCTATCATGGGATAAAGAAAATTTCTGCTATTAAACAGCTTCTCTATTTCTATAAACATAGATTAAATGGAATGAGATACCCTGTGGGGGTGCCATTATTATTATTTTTTCTTTCTTTAACTCTTTACAACATGTTTTAGTTACATGTGGGTAGCCGTCCTTATGGCATGAAAAGAAGGATGACCACAGCACATGGCGGTCATTGCATAAGTCAGGTTCCCTCACATCAGGGCTTATCACCTTCAGATGAAACCGAGTCCTAACTGAAAGAGGTTCCAGAAGGGATGAAGGTAGCCCAAGACGGCTCACCTGTGGAGACAGGAAAACAAAGGAAGGGAGTGGATGGGACAGTCCTTTCAGGAATCCCCTGACAGAGGAGATAACAAAAGTCTACTTTGTCCCCTCTGCTGGAAGTATAGGGGTAACAAGTTGAAGCTGAGGGCAGCAGAAATGAAAAAAGGAGATGAATGGGATGTATGCAGTATTGATTCTCTGCTTGGGTGTTTGTGGGCCTTCCCCTTGAGGGGATGTTATGGAGGGTCGTATTTCTTTTTGTTCACAAGATTATTACTCTTGAGGGTCATTTTTTCAATAGCTGTTGGATCAACAGCTAGAGACAAGAAGGAGAAGCAAGACTATGTATTTTGTAGGGACTTTCCCCCTTAGAAATGCCATTCATTACATACTTCCTTCTTTGAAGGGAAAGGGCTGAATCAGGACTTGGTGGTGGGGGCAGTATACTTAAGAGCATTCGCTGATGTTACCATGGTAACATTTAGTTGTCTCAATGCCCTAAGCAGAAGGGGCACACATCAGTAATTCCACCAGCTATTTTCTCATGGTTGGGGTATGAAGCTAGGGGGGAAATTGTCCAGCGGTGATATTGCCATGCTCTCTTGCAGCCCAGAGTACTCAGACTGTACGGAGTGTTGCTGCGGTAACATGAGAGCCCTTGGTTTATTGGGAGAGAATTAAGTAGATATGAAGAAGGCAGAGTAATCCTTACTTAGAGTTGTGTCTAGAATGGATAATTTACTCCTTTAAAAACACACTCAAGGTGCTAAATATTATTATTTAATAAATACTGACTCATATTTATTTTATCCATTTATTTACAAGCTTTGGAGAGCTACTTGTTCGGAATATTGTGAAAATAGCAATTTCCAGTTAGAAGCGTTTTGATTCAAGTTGCAGAGAATGGTTCTCATTACACATTTTTTTGTTTTAGCATTTTTCTTTAGTTTTTGACTTGTTTAAAAAAAAACCTGTCTTGCCACTGTAAGCAGAAAATGGAAGTGCTTTTTACAGATTTGGCTTATAGAGTCTTATGTTTTAGGTATAAATAGTTGATGACTTAGATTTAATTTGTTGCAAAAAAAAATGGAAATCCAGTGATCTTATTGATGTAATAAATGCTGGCAACCTAATGGCCATTTTGGGTTAAAACCAATATTTAAGGGAGTAATTTTTTTTATCGCATAAGGCTTTGTTTCAGAGCTACCAAACATGAGCACTGGGTCACTGATAGGGAAGAAAACAGCCACAATATAATAATTGCACTGGAGATTTTTAAGTATAGCATATTACCATGCCTATTTGAATAAATAATGGAAAAAGCAGTTCATTATGTATCAGTTTGAGTATAATACTAATTTAACAGCCTTCCTTTCATTTTACTGAAACCTATTCTTGGAAATTATGTAAATTAATTGGGGTCTTGAAGAGAAGCCTATGCAATGTTCTAATTCCCTATAGACTAAAGCAATCAGAGCATCAGAACTGAAAAAAAAAATCTCGTGATATTTCTTTTGATGATAAGATGATAGACCAAAAATATTTTGTTACTCTTTTCAAGATTTTTTTGCATCGATACTATTTTTCTTCATGTCACATCATGAACAATAGAGAAGAAGGTATTATGGAAAGAATAATGCTCAGTTTGACTCAGCTAAAGCATCAGTCTTGTAATAGTCAATAGTAGAGCCCTCCATTTAAGTGTTGATTTCTGCCTAGTATATATGTTTTTTTCTTTAAATTAAAAATTGTGATGTCTTCTTGAAAGCCATTCTGTGCCTCTATGTGTGTGTGTGTGTGTGTGTATACACATGCATATATATGCACATTTATCTGTATTAGTGTGTATATGCACATCTACATGTACATACATACATACATGTATATATGTATATACATACGTATATACATGTATATACATATACATACATACATATATATAACACACACACACACGACGTTCCAAAAGTCTTGGTGCAGTATTAATCTTTAATACCTGTATTTGTAGATGTCTTTGTCAGATGGAATATACTCCTCTAAGGGAGTAAAAGAAAGAAAGAAGTTTTAACTGATATCTATATCCCAAATTAAAAAGAGCATTAGCTTCAAATTCCTTAGTTATCTACAGTGAAAATAAGAAGGTTCAACTCTGAAATGATATAAGTGAGGGAAGAGTTGAATTTAAAATGACCCCGTGTTGTGTTCTGCTCTTTTACCCCTTTGTAAGTAAAATAAATAAAATACCCTGCTCCCTACCATACAAGCTTGGACTGGAACTCAAAGTAATATCTATAATCTATCAGAAGCTTCAGTTTGTTGTCATGCTCAAAAAAAACCCCCAAACTTTGTTGATGCCCCGTCATTGTTGACTGATATCAAGCCATCTCTTTTGGCAGTAGTATTTTATTAATAGCTGTATTTATATATCTTGCCTTTCATTCAAATAAATAGCAGGCACTGCCAGAATCAAGGTTTTATTTTATTTTTCCAGAAGGAAAAACAAACTACAGCTAAGTAATTTAACCAACATGATTCATCATTTAGGATTTGAATGATTGTAAGGAATCAGGTACCATTCAGCATTTCTCCCAGGAGTTGAGTGAGCTTAGTCATTCCCCTTTTTCTTATTTTATAGATGAGAAAACAGAGGTTCATTGGCTGGGTCCCGGACCCCCAGACAGTGAAATGCATCCTGGTTAGTGTGATGCTTTTGTCAAGCTTTATCAGAGATGCCCCAGTACCTTCAACTGACCCTGATTTGTCATGATTTGAAATCTTTTCACCATCCTGGTCACTTTCCCCTGAATATGCTCCATGTTAGTAATGCCCTTCCTAAAATTTGGTATATAGAACTGGCCGTGATTCTCTAAATGTGCTTTACCAGGACAGAGGATTTTGGAACTGTCACCTCCATTCTGGGTGCAATATGTCAGTGGGTCTTTGATCTCATGAATGTGGCTAATTCCCTCTAATGCTATATATTACAGCCCGTTCAGGCTTCCTTATCCTGTATAAACCTTGTCCACATTTTTCTCATAAACACTTTATTGAAAATCTGTTTGAGGCCTTCTTTTCACATACCAGTGTGGCTCTTGTTGACAGCTAAGTAAGTGGTACCTTAGATAGACTGGTACACCTGGAGTCTGGGAGCCCCGAATTCAAATTTGGTCTCAGACACTTACTTTCTTAGCCTTAGTTTCCTTATCTGTAAAATTAAGAGGTCTCAATGACCCCTAACAGCCCTGTGATCCTGTGATATCTCCTACATCATGGTATCTTCTCTTCCTGTAGTTCTGCCTCTGAGAAAGAGGTGCCCTGTCTCCTCTTACACGTGCCCTCCATCTCATCCTCATTGTCTCTTCCTGGAGCTTGCCCCATCAACCATTCCTTCTTTTAGTCATCTTTCGTCACTCCCTGTCTAATAGAAAAACAAAATAAAATATGTGGAACTACATTTTTCTAGTGCCCAAGTCACTCCATCAAAGAGAAGACAATGTAGCATTCCATTACAGTGGCCTCTTTGTGTCCTAGAAGGGTGAACGGGACTCCTTTAAGCCATTGTTTCTGGTTACTGCACTTAATGGTTATTTTTGGGCCTCCTGGCACAGAGTGAAAGTAAATAGTGACTGTTTCTCTTTTGGCCAGCTACTGAGGATCTTACCCTCCCAGTTTGATTTTTTTTTCCCATTAAAGGGGCCATCCCTTGACTCACTTCTGAAAGAGGCCTATTCATTGAGTGGGTGTTGCCTGACTCAGAGTAAGAACCTGAAAAGGCCTTAGTCTAAAATGGCCAGGATCTCCCATTGCATCCTGGGCCATCTTTAGTTATCCCAATGAATATCTAACCACTGGACCCAGATCACTCTGGAGGAGAAAGTGAGGCTGGAACCTTGCACAGCCCTCCCTCACTCAGATAAAGGTCAATTGCAAGTCACATCATCATCTCCCTTATGTCATGGTCCTCTTCAAGAACAAAGGACGAACCACACAACAACCAGGAATGAGTGACCTAGAAGATTAGTGAAACTCAAAAGAGTTAGAGCAAACTACAGAGGTCATCCAATACAATCCAGCTCCCACCTAGACACTGGTAAGAATAAAATTGATTGAAATAGGAGTGTAGAAAGCAAGTTAGGGCTTATAAGATCTCTTTTTTCAATGTCACTAGTACTATACTTGACTAAAAAACAGCTCCCTTGAAGAGAAATTGTTACAGCTACTTGAAAAGACATTCCTCAAATAAAATGAATGGCATTTTAGTTTTGATCAATATGAAACTACTTTAGGGCAAGAATAAAATGTGTAGTGAATGAATGTAGATGGGAACGGCTTTACCAACATCTATTAAGGAGAAGTAGATTTTTTACATCTCTTTTGACCAGACTCTACATTGTTTTAAAAAAAAACAACAACACTTTAAAAAATGTATCTCACATGTTTGTAAATGTTCTAAGGCTTTAGCAAATACCAAGTGATTTTAGGTATAATGTCATTTAATTTTTTTTTTTTTTTTTTACTTTTTGGAGGGGAGAGGGCAGGGCAGTTGTGGTTAAGTGACTTGCCCAAGGTCACACGGCTAGTAAGTGTTAAGTGTCTGAGGCCAGATTTGAACTCGGGTCCTCCTGACTCCAAGGCTGGTTCTCCCTTCACTGTGCCACCTAGCCACCCCTATAATGTCATTCTTGATCCAATGGTGTTGGTGTATGCACTGCACCTCAGAATTTGGCAAAGGCAAAATGAATTTTTCATACGATAGTGAGCTCTTGCTTATTGATAAGCTAGTTATCTGTTTGGTGGATTATCTGCAAGGCCTTAGAACATCTTTTTTTTCCCTTAGCATCCAATACTGATTGTAGAACTGGGTTCAGACTAGATTTCTCCAGAGTGAATCATCTCTCTGATTTCATTCCAGAATTATAATAGTATGACTCTGAGGGTATTTTGTGGTTTTCTGTTACCTACCCTTCTCTCATTATCAGCCTGGTTGGAAGGATGGGGAGAGGAGGAATGTAGGCTTAGAATATTGCATATGAAAGACTTTTTTCAAAATATTGATTAGTTTTGCTGAACTGTTTCCCACATCCCTTCCTTCTTTATTCCTTTTATGTGATTTTAAAAATATGGGATGGCTCTTGGAAAGGTGTGCAGGATGCATTAGAAAATGTAGGTTATGTGAGTCTAAGAAGACAGTCAGCTGGAAACTGCTCTGAGACCACCCCCAGACCAGGGAGCTGCATCAGATGGTGTCCTGAGAATCAGACAGCTGGCTGTGTGAGATGAGACTTCTGAGCCTTAAACGAACAATTTGTTTTTTCAGTTAACTTTTTCCCTTTGAGTCTTTTATCTGGTTTTGTCAATGTGTCAGTCAGTTTCTTCCCCTTTCCACCCCACAGTATTACCCATTATAAACCCCATAGTTAAGAACCCTTGATGAAGTGTTTGTAATATCAGTGATTCATTGAGGAGACTTCATTTCTCAATTAGATTAAAATGGGAGTATGAGAAATGAATATTTCTCTCATATTTAATAACTAATTATTGTATTAGGGGTTGGTTTTGTTTTGTTTTGTTTTTTACCCTTTTTTTAACCCTTTTTTACCCTTTTCTGCTTTATCACCCTGTGGGGGAAATTTCTCTTAGAGACTATCCAAGACCAACATCTCATCAGACAGTAAAAAAATTTTAAGTTTAGGCTAATGGATGTATTCTTACTCATTTACTCATTCATTGTGTTTGTTCAGATAGGTCTGGGGAAATATTGATTCTCCCTGTTATCAAGACAGGTGATATAGTAATTGATATATCTTTAATCAAGATTTGAGTGACCCAAACCATATATCCCAAGATGGCCTACATCCCATTTGGTTAACCAATCAGAGGTGATTGGGCATCCTTCAGAAATACCTCCTCTTTGAAGGGCATATAAATTGTGACCCCACTGCCATTAGGCATCTTTGGTCTAAGAGAGATGGCCAAATGGCCATCCTTTCATTAATAACCTTCTGCCCTTATTAATAAAATGATTAATTTACCTCCTCACCCCAAAAAATAAAATGTTGCTTATGTAAAAACATAAGAAATTAATAAGCGTTTATTTGAAAAAACCCCTGTGTATGTGGGATAGTACCCAGTAATACTATTGAATTGAATACCTTATTGTTTTTAAATGTATTTAATTAGCATTTTAATTAGCATTTCACATTCTGGGCCTTTATGGTGAATGAGTTATATGGTCATTTTCATAGATGAAAAGAGAGACGAGGAAGTTAAATGACTGAATTAAGGATACCATGAGAGATTGGGTGACTTACACGTGAACATAGACTTTTCTTAACCTAGAAGCCTTTCATGAACCACTAAGCTCAAGAAGAATAGAAAATGCTGCTAATAGCATGTTTACCTTGAAGTTTGCATGCAGTAACATCTACCATGTGGCATATAGTCACGGCCACAATGGTATAAAATAAACACAGAAGTTAGAAAGGCCTCTGAGGAAGTATTTTTCTTTAAATTGATATAATTTATTCCAAAAGAGAAGACCTCCACCAGACAAATGGGTGTTAAAATAAGATAGTACAGCTGATGTTAAGTATTCTTAACATGTTGTTACAGGACGTAGATCCATGTCTGGGAGATCAAGATGAGACTGGGAATGCAGGATGAAAAATAGACCTACAAGGAATGGGGGAAACCTGGGGTAGGCCTTGCATTGTATCTTGTAAACAGGCCCGGATTTCGTGTAAGAGTACCTGAGTCCTAATCTTGACTGTTCCACTTGCTACATTTGAGATCCCAGGGAAGTCACTTAATATTTCTGGGCTTCAGTTTCCTCATCTGTAAAATGGGATTGGTTGTGGTGGTAGACAGGATAACTTCTAAATTCCCTTTCAGCTCAAAATGCATGATCCTAGATGAAGTAGATCTGAAATCTAAAATCAGATGAGTAGTTGTAGTTGGACTAGTCTTATTATCAAAGGTCCTAGCATTCTGGGCCAGAATGAGGCAAGCAAGGTTAACATTTTAGCTTAACACTATGGAAACCTTGAGGGAAGAAATAAGTAGGTCATGAACAATGTAATTTAAATCCATTTCATCATTCTGTTAAGAGAGCTGGTAAATGTATAGTAGAAAACATTGCACTATTAAAATATTCTATTAGTATTATTTTTGTTATCTTTCAGTTATTTCAATTGTGTCTGACTTTCCATGAACCCATTTCTTTGCAAAAATACTGGAATGGTTTGCCAGTTCCTTCTCCAACTCATTTTATAGATGAGGAAACTGAGGCAGACAGTGTTATTTAATTCGTCCAGGGTCACACAGCTAATAAGCATCTAAAGTAGGACCTGAACTCAGGTTTTCCTGCCCCTAGACCTGGTGCTCTATCCACTGTGCCTCCTAGCTGCCTATTAGTATTATAGTAATCAATAATGGATAGAAAACTGGACCCAGAGCCAGGAAGACCTGAGTTCAGATCCCACCTCTGACACATCCTAACTATGTGATCCCTCTGCAAGTCCCTTCAACAGTCTGTGCTTTAGAAATACAACTAGAGAGGTAATTTTCTCATGTGGGAATTCCCTATACCAGTGTAAAGCCAAGTATTAGCAGCTTTGGAGAGGACTGCTGCTGTGAACAGCTTTATGGTTCTGATCACATAGTATAGTGAATTCTCTATTTATTTGGCACTAAATTAAAGCAAAACATTCGTAGAAACCAAAGTACAGCATTCACAATGTTATAACATAACAACTTATCACTAAAGTGGCCACATAGTTTTAAGCAAAAGATATCATTCAATAAGTCCTTAACTCAGTCATCCTTAAGGAAAGGAACACACAGTACAAAGGTCAAAGTTCTCCACCTCTAGGTCACATTGTCTTAATCTCTCAGTCAAAAAGTCATCTTCTTAATTGGAGATTAGTTTCCAATCATCCTTAAGAGGTACAAGGTATAGAGTACAAAGTTCTCCCACCCCTAGGCCACAGTAAATCATGATCTTCTCAGTTAGCACTAAATACACCCAAGGAGAGATCTTTTCATCTTTGACTTGAGGCTGGCTCTCAGATTCCATGGTTTCTCTTCCATGGTCCAGTTCCTGCCTGAATCTGCCCAATCTTCCCCTGGATTCAAAGGTAGAAAGCTCTCAGCAACTTGTCTAGTCCCTCATCTAGATCCTTGTCTAATTCCTGTTCCATATGGAAGCTCATGGTAACCAGTCCACCTCAGGTCCTTCACAGTTTCTGTTTCTGGGAAGACAGAGCTTAACAGAGCCAAAACAACATTTATGCACATTGCCGGCACCATCATTAATTCACTCTCTGCCTGTGAAATCAACAAAGACCCTTAAACCCACAAAAATCCTCGGCATTCCTATATATTTCTAATGAAATCCAACAGCAAGAGATAGAAAGAGAAATCCCATTTAAAGTTACTGTAGATATTATTTGGGAATCTACCTGCCAAAACAAACCCAGGACCTATATGAACACAACTACAAAACACTTTTCACACAAATAAAGTCAGATCTAACTAATTGGAAAAACATCAATTGCTCATGGCTGGGTTGAGCTAATATAATAAAAATATCAGTTTTACCTAAATTAAATTACATATTTAGTGGCATACTAATCAGTCTACCAAAAAATTACTTGATAGAGCTAGAAAAAATAGTAACAAAATTCATTTGGAAGAACAAAAGGTCCAGAATGTCAACGGAATTAATGAGAAGAAATGCTGGGGAAGGTGGCCTAGCCTTACCAGATTTTAATCTGTATTATAAAGCAGCAGTCATCAAAACTACTTGGTACTTGCTAAGGAATAGAGTAGTGGATCAGTGGAATAGATGGGGTACACAAGACTCAGCAGTCAATGACTATAGTAATCTACTGTTTGATAAACCCAAAGACCCCAGTTTCTCGGATAAGAAGTCACTATTTGACAGAAACTGCTGGGAAAACTGGAATATAGTATAGCAGAAACTGGGCTTAGACTATCATCTAACTCTGTATACCAAAAGCAAATCTATCTGATACTGTAAACAGTCTGGGAAAGCAAGGAATAGTTTACCTGTCAGATTTATGGAGAAGGGAAGAGTTTATGACCAAGCAAGAGTTGGAGAGCATTATAAAATGCAAAATGGATAATCTTGATTACATTAAATTGAAAAGTTTCTGTACAAACAAAGCCAATATAACCAAGATTAAGAGGGAAGCGGGAAACTGGGAAAGAATTTTTACAACCAGTGTCTCTGATAAAGGCCTCATTTCTAAAATATATAGAGAACTGAGTCAAATCTATAAGAATACAAGTCATTCCCCAATTGATAAATGGTCAAAGGATATGAACAGGCAGTTTTCAGGGGTAGAAATTAAAGATATAGCATATGAAAAAATGCTCTAAA
>JAQQSV010021895.1:0-10690 GCA_028646515.1 Pseudochirops corinnae | reverse complement strand
GGCGCCACAGGCTCCACGTGACCACATTCAGCCTATTAGGGAACAGAGTATACTTTCAAATATCCAAGGGTCCTCAAAGTCACGTAGCCACATTAGCAAAGGGCCTAGGGGCAGGGAAGATCTTTAGATTCCCATAACAATATATCATCACCCCTCGAGTAGATTCACAGAAGTTGGAATTTTGCTTTTAAAAAAATAAATTTTATTGATACCTTTCCTGTGTACGTCATGATCATTTCCAAATATACACTCCGCCACAAACCAGAGACCCCTCCCTTGTGACAAGGAAAAAGAGTTGAACACATCTGGTTCACTCAGTAACAGTCTCAGATTGTGTATACAATATTCTCCATTTGGAGTTTCCCGACTCCCTCATAATTGGCATTTATGGAACTAATTAAAGTTTGCAAAGGGTTTTACATGTATCATTCCATTTGATCCTTACAACAGTCATGTGAAGGAGGTACTATTATGATCATCCCCTTGTTACATGTAACCCAGCTTCCACCCAAGCCTGGGGTGGTTCTGCAGAAGGGCACTCCTATGCATTTCCATCTGCTTAGGCAGAGGAAGAAGTGAATTTGTTTCAATCGTGTCCAATTCTTTGTGACCCCATTGGAATTATCTTGGCAAAGATACTGGAGTGGTTTGTTATTTCCTTCTCTAGCTCATTTTACAGATGAGGAAACTGAGGCAAACAGGGTTAAGTGACTTGCCCAGGGTAACACAACATAGTAAATTCTAAGCCAAATTTTAACTCAGGAAGACTAGAGGGAGAGGGAGAGGGAGAGGGGGAGAGAAAGAGAGAGGGAGAGAGAGAAGAGACAGTGTGTCTCTTAGATCTCTCTCTCACTCAAGGACAAATTTCCCCAAGATGTCTCTACTATTATAGTAAGCTGGGATAGGGTCAAGATCGAGGTGACGCCTCCACTCCAAGTCAGCTTCTTTCCAGAGTCTTTCACATTCTTCAGGATATGAAGAGAGTCTGGAAATGCCTTTTCTCTCAGCGGTTCTCAACCTGTGGGTTATGTTCAATTTGTAACAATGAAAATACATCCTGCATATCAGACAGCTTCATAACAGTAGCAAAATTACAGTTATGAAGTAGCAATGAGAATAATTTTATGGTTGAGGGTCACCACAACATGAGGAACTGTATTAAAGGGCTGCGGCATTAGGAAGGTTTGAGAACCACTGCTCTAGGCAGAAGACTAGGATTTCTCTTCTTTCCAGCTCTCCTGGATTCCACCCTTCACATGGCTTCAGAGCATTGAATTTTGACCGATTTCCAATCAATTTCCACCAATGAGGAGATCCTCGTGCAAATTACCCTTTGAGGCTTGGTTGCACAAATATAAGGAAAAAATAAGACAATCTTTGCCCTCAAGAAGCTTAGTTTCTAATGTGGAAGACAATACATAAAAGGAAACAGAAAAAGGGAGAGGGGAGGGGACAAGATGAAGCTTGGGCACCTGATTGTGGTTGTGGTTTGTCCTTCATTCTTGAAGCAAAGCATGATATCAGGGAGATGGTGACATGACTTGCAATTGACTTTGATTTGAAAGGAACTTGATGGAGAAATCTAGAGAGGTGCAGGCTAGTGAGAAATGGACAGATGGCTGGCCAGGGGCAGGGGGCGGGGAGGAGGGATCTCCTTAAATGAAGGGTCCAAGAAGAGACATCCAATCAGAGAGAGGGGCCCTAGCTTCAGAGGGTACTTCCGAGGCATGAATTCCAGGGCTGGAAGGATCTGAAAAGTCTTCTTCCAGAAGGTGGGACTTGAAGGGAGCCAGGGAATCCAGGAGGCAGAGGTGAGGTAGAAGAAATTGCAAGCATGGGGGACACCAAAGAGAGGGTATGGACTGGAAGTATGGGGCACTGTGTTTAAGCAAGAGCAAGTAGCCTAGAGCTGTTTGAAGCTTTGCCAAGGGCAAGGTTGGTGTTATCCTAGCAAAGCCTTCACACCTCTTGCAAACAAGACCATATAGTTTTCCCACTCTAAAAAACAAAGAAACAAAGAACAATTCTGACCTTCTACTCAAAAAAAAAAAAAGCCAAAGCACAAATTTATGTCATAAAAGTTTGGATGGATTTGCTAGTTTATGTCTGGTTCTTCTGTAGGGAGGGAGAACACAAGCAAGAAGTTTTCAGTAGACCAGACTCTTATAGTCCCAGGGGGAAGGGGGTGTCTTGAAGAGAACACCTAGACCAGCTACCTCATTTTAACGAAGAAGAAACTGAGGCCCAGGGAAGGGAAGTCACTCACTCAAAGTCAAACAGTCAAAAGTCAAGCTGGGATTCAAGTCAGTCTTTAATCCTATTATTTGGTGCCTTGTAAGATAATTGTTTGTACTATTAGAAAGGAAACAAAACCCATTCTTTGCTTTGTCCTAAGGGTACTTTCCTAAGTAAATGAAGAATGTATTCATTTTAAAGACAGCACAAGAGTCATTTCCACCCTGGAGAAATGCCCCAGATGGAAGTAAGGCTACCATTATCCCGATGTCCAGGTTAAGCAGACCAAAAGAATATTCTAACTGACAAACATCGAAATGGGTTTTCTTCATCTATCTGATGATTAAGACCTAGGATTAGGCCAAAGAATTATAGACCTGGAGCATAAAGGGGGACTTAGTCTAACGTCCTAATTTTAGAGAAGAGGGAGCTGAGGCCCAAGAAATAAGTGTCATGTCTCAAATCATAGAGGTAAGAATAAGAGGCGGAATTGGAACCCAAGTCCTTTGACTCCAAAGCCAGTGACCTTTTTTGCTCTAGAAACTGAACCTCTGTATAACATTTAAGGGAAGGTTTTTTTTTAATTTCTTGAAATAAATTCATTACAAAATAAAATTTATTACAAAAAATTATTGGTTTTGTTTTTCATATTATTTTGGAATTTCCAAATATGCCTCTACCTCTCTATTAAAAAAACCTTTCCTATGTTATAGACAGACTATAAAAAGAATTTTTAAAAAAACAGTTCAGAAAAACCAACAAATCACGTATGCTTGACAGTATAAGAAATATTCCAAAATCACAATTTCTCACCTTTGAAACAAAGGAAGCAGAGTATGTTTTCTCATCTCTTCTTTGGGGCCACCACTGGTGATTGTAATTCACAGCGTTCAGTTTTGTTCTAATATTCTTCCATTTCTATTGTATTCATTGTATATTTTGGGTTTTTTTTTTCTGCTTCTATTTACTTCACTTGGTATCAGTTCATATGAGTTTTCTCATGTTTCTCTGAATTTTTCATATTTATTGTTTCCTACAGTTTAATACATTCACATAGCATAATTTGCTCAGTTACTCTTTAACTAATGGGCACCAATTTTGCTACTAGTTCATTATTATCACAAAAAATTGATGCTTTGGATATTTTGCATGTATAGGACCAATATTTTTATCTTTGATATCCTTGGGTATATATTCCTATAGATGAAATCTCAGAGTCAAAAGGTATGATTATTTTAGAACCTTTTAAAAAAACTACCATAAACCTTAATTGGGACAAATTCATAGTACCACCAATAGTGCACTAGCTGCCTTTTGTTCTATGGTTCCTCCAGCATTGTCGATTTCTATTTTTGTCAGTCTTCTAGGTGTAAGGTGAAACCTCAGCTGATTAAATCTGCATTTCTCATATTATTAATGATTTGGAGAAATATTAATATGGTTGTAAATAGTTTGCAATTCTTGTGAGAACTGTTTGTCCTTTGACCTCTGAACCACTGGATTCTTGGTTTTATATATTTGTTAGTTCCCCACATATTTGGGATAACAGGACCTTACCAGAGCTATTTGGTTCAGACTAGTCCAAAGATTCTTAATAATTCTTTTTGTCTCATGGAGTCATTGGCTCCTATTTAGTCCATTCTAATTTTCAGGGAGTTTGCTGCTTGGCCAAGGTTTTGTACCTCTTGCATGAAACCGTGAACTCCTTTTTCAATTCCTTATTTCATAGCTCTAATTTCTTTTCTGCTTTTTCCCTCTAGTACTGTCTTTTAAACTCTTGATTCATCTCTTCTAGAAATTCTAGTCGAATGTTTGCCCATGCTATGGTTTGCTTTGAGGCTTTGCTTGTAAATGTTTTGGAGTCATCCTCTTCTGGGTTTGTGTCTTGAGCATCTCTGTCACCATAATAGCTTTTTACGATGGAATTCTTTCATCCATTTGTTTGCTCATTCTTCAAGTCTTCTTCCTGACTTTGGATCTGATGTTATGATTGGGATCAGTGCGCTTCTAGAAGGAAGTTCTGGGCTGGTCTTGTTGCTGCTTTCTTAAGGTACTGAATGTTGTGTTATTCCAGAGTCTCAGAGACAGCTCAGACTGGGGACCTGCAAGCTTTCAATGCTCTCAAAGTGATCCTGTAAAGGGTAAAGTCTTGATCACTGCCTTCCTGGTCTAAGCTCAGCCATGAAATTAAAAGGTGCTTCCTCCTTGGAAAGAAAGCTATGGCAAAGCTGAACAGTATACTAAAAAGGAGAGACATTCACCATATGCTATACTTGGGATCTCAAGAATGTGGGAAATTCTCCAAAGGAGAACTTTCTTCACAAATGCAGAGCCTATAACCTATAAGTCCGTGGCTTAGTCAGTCATAGGATCACAGAACCTGAGCTGGAAGGGACCTCAGAGATTACTTAGCTCAAGGCTTTTATTTTGAGGAGAAGGACACTGAGGCCAAAGTTGTTAACTGACTTGCCCAAGGTCATAAGGTATTAAGTAGCAGAGCCTCTAATTAAACCTCAGGTCTTATGCTCTGATGTCCAACCTGGCACTCTTCACTGTATTGAGTTGGCTGAAGCACAGAACAGTTAAATTATTTGCCTGAGGTCACACAGCACTAAATGTCAGAGGTGATGTTTGTTTGTTTGTTTTATCAGCGAAAATATGCCTTTCCCTTGCTCTCATCTACACCTTCCAACTGAAAAAGAAAGAAAAATAAAACACCTGTTGCAGACAAGTACAGTAAAGCAAATAAATGCCCAATTTTTTTTAAAAAAATGTGTCTCGTTCTGCACACTGAGGTCCTTCACGTCTCAGCACATTTTATCATTCATCCTCTGGAACTTCGGTTGGTCATTATGCTGATCAGAGTTTCTAAGTCTTTCAGAGCTGTTTGTTTCTATGGTATTGTTTTCATTGCATAAATTGTTCTCCTGGTTCTGCATCAGTTCACACAAGTCTTCACAGGCTTCTCTGAAATCCTCCCTTTCATCATTTCTTATTGTCCAAGTTTTACTTCACGTGGATGTAAACACTGTAATTTGGTAAGCCATTTCCCAATTGATGGGCACTCTCTCTGTTTCCAATTCTTTGCCACCACTAAAAGAGCTATGATTATTTTTGTACATCCATATGTGCAGTTTATTTTGTTTAGGAATTGTCTCCTGCCTCCCTCACGAAGTCCTCTTCAACTGCATTCCACTGAGCATCAGACACCTTCAAGTGAAGAACAAAAAGACCGTTCTATCTTGGCTCCAGAGTGGTCTCCAATCTTGAGGGAAGAGCAGTACTCTTCCTTCAGCTCCTCGCTAAGCCCCCGGTTTGAACTGCCTAAGACTCCACAGAGGCCAAACCACGATGGACAAAATGCCTACTTGAACTCTGTCCTCAATGATTAGCAAACTCCCCGCTGACCATACTGTCTCCATCCCAGAGATTCAGAACCCCCAATAGTTATTTAAACCTGCTGTCTCCTGTTGTCACCTACCTCATTCTTATTCCTCTTAATCCTTCCCCCACCCAGACGTCCCACTTTGAAGCTGCCCTCCCCTTCCACTCTGTCCTCCAGAACGCCCAATTCACAGGCAACAAACTTGCTTTCATTTTAATCTTTTACTTGCCTCGCTTCCTTCTTCAGGGTCTTACAGACCTGACTCCCTCCTGAATACACAGCTTCCCTGCCTTTGCTTTCCAGCACTGGCTACACTTTCACTGATTCCCTCCACTCACTGGTTGAGGAGGGGGGAGTTGGAATACTCCTTACTCCCCACTGCCACTTCCCAGCTCTCCCTCTACCACCATCACTAAGTAAGTAACCTCTCCTCCTTGGAGGTCAACCTAATCCATATCTATTAATCCTAAATCTTGGTGACTGTTTTCTACCAACCTCCAGGGCACTCACTCCCTTTGTTTCCTCACTGATTTCAGTGCCTGGCTCACAGACTTTATCTCACCTCCTACCTCATACTGGCAGGACTTCAACATACCTGCTGATATTCCATCAAATGCCCTAACTTCATAATTCCTGAACGTATCCATTTTACTTGCCTTCTCCTCTTCCTCTTCCCCATCTCAGCTACACACAGATATGGTGACGCACTCAGTCTTGCCATGACAAATGCACCATTTCTGTGTTCATGAACCCTAAAATTTCCTCATCTAATCACAATCTATTGTCACTGTATTTCTACCTTCCACCCTGAACTTACTCTTTTTCCACACTGTGACCTCTAATACCTCAACCCCTCAGTTCTTTCCCAGGCTTTTACCACTGTACTGGCCACACTCTTCTCTTTCCCCATCTTGACTCCTTGGTAAGCCAGTTCAGCTCTACCCTCATGTCCCTTTGCCCCCTTATCTTATGGACAACTTTGCCCTGCCAAGCCTCAGCCTTGGATCACTACCATCATCCGATGCCTTCACTCCTACACACGTGATACTCAGAGAAGCTGGAGAAAAGCATGAAACTCATCCTGATTGGGTCCATTGCAAATTTATGTTACATAATCTCACTGGAGCCCTCTCTGGATGTTCCGATACGGGCTGTAGAAACGACTTGCTGTGTTTTCTCTTTCCTTGGGATTTTCCAATTAGGTCTGTCTCACATGTTTTTTGGTTCTCTTTGGAGTTTTTTTTGTTCTTTTTTTATGAAGGGAAAATTCACTCTACTTTTTTTCAGGACTATAGTTCTCTTCTTTTGGCTTTACGTTGTTTTCTGTTTTTTAATTAAATTTTTCTTTTTCATACTTATGAATTTGACGAGCATCAGCAGTCACAGACATTCCCTTGTACAAAGACAGCCAGAAAAAGAAGACTGTGGGACATTATAAAACTTGATTTTTTAAAAGAAAAAGTATGTATTAAAGTTAATGTAATTTATATTGATATAATTGATGTAATTTAATTCACCACCTCTGGTTCTTACTTCCTTTTTCACTTTTCAATCCTTCCTTGAGGATCCACCCTCCAGTTGAAATTTATCTTGTTTGTGACTATTCCCTCCCCAGCTCTACCCTCTTTCTTCAAGCCCATCTTTGCCTTTTCCTCCTCGAGTTTGATGTATTTCTAAACCAGACCTTTTTTTGGCTGATATTTGTGTATCAGACCTTACCCTAGTATGAGGGGGAAATGTTTTCCGCCCTTATCTCCCTTATCTCTTCTTTCCTATTTATTTCTTCCCTTTACTCTCACTACCCACAAAACCACCCCCAGGCCCTCAGCTTCCCTGTTAATTAACTCCCTCAGGGACCTTGGAAGACTTTTGTCTCTTTCCCCAATTAGAATATAAGCATCTCATCACTACATAACCTAACACTCAAGTTTTAACCTTTGAGTTTTCTCTTGACTTCTGAATTTTTATTTTAAACTTGCTACTCAGCTCTAATCTTTTCATCAGCAATGTTTGAAATTTATCTTCTTTTACTAAAGGGCCATTCCCCAACATCCCCATCCCGCCACCCCCTTCCCATCGAGAGGTAATACTTATTTTTGCAGGGCAGCCTATTCTTGGTTGTAAGCCTTTATTTTGAAATATTGCATGCCAAGATTTTCTCTTCTTTTTTGTAGTTGTAATATAGTCTTATGGGATCCTCAGACATACCTATAATACATATATATACACACATTACATATATGTACATATGTGCACATATGTATATTTGCTTTGACTTTGCAAGCTTTGTGTTTTAGCAATGATAATCCTAGGCTGATTTCAGTTTGGGGTTTCTTTCACTTTGTCCTTTAGTTTAGATAGATTCAAACAGTTTTCTTTCATGATTTCTTAAAATATGGAATGTAAAGTTTCCATTTTTCATTTGGTCTCATTTTTCTAAGAGTCTGATCATTCTGAAATTCTTTCTCCTTGACTTGTTTTCCAGATTAGTCGCTTTTGATTTTTTTCTATTTTTTCAATCTTTTGACTTTATTCCAACATTTCTTGTTGTCCCATGACTTCCTAGCTGGGCCTGACTTAAGTCAGTGCCTTTGTAGTTCAAGTTTGATACTGGAGCAAAATTAAATACTCGTTGATCATTTGGCAGTTGAGAAAAAATTTACTTAACCACAATAGGAGAATATCCAACAAGGGGAGGCACGGAAGACACTTCAAATTGATTCAGCTGGCCCAATCCACACTTGAGGACCTAGAGGGCCACATGTGGCCTCATGGCCACAGGTTCCCCACCCGTGAGCTGGGCTAACCTCCCTCTCCTGAATCATCAACATCATGAATCAGCAACCAAAGAGCAGTGTCCCTAAAAGCTCTCCTGGTTCTGAAACTTGGGCCATGAGGAAGGGACATTGACAGCCTGAGCTTTTACAAAGTCTCCAGGATACCTTTTAAGAAAAATGTGAACAGGGACAGATAGAGGGGTCACATTGCTCGTGCCACACCCATGGGACCATGGAGATGCTTGTTCCATAGGAAGTCCACTGTAGGATTAATGTTTTCCATCATCACTTCTAAACTGGGCTCTTTGCCTGCCCCTGAGGGAAGGCAACAGGGTGTGTGTGTGTGTGTGTGTGTGTGTGTCTGTGTCCGTGTGTGAAAGTGTGTGTGTGAGAGTGTGTGTGTGTGCTGAGAGTGTATGTGTGTGTGTGTGTGTGTGAGTGTGTGTGTGTGTGTGGGGGGGGGTAAACAAAAGATCTCCTTTTAATTTTTCCTCCAGAATTCTAAGCTCTTTTTTTTAAATCTCTAGCTTCATGTGGTTCTTATGGCTGAGCCAGACCCCACTTGTCCTGGTGGAGTTATCTCTTCTTCACCTTCTCCTAACCCCATTAGATGTTTACTTCCCTTACTCTCATTTCCTGCCTCTGTTCCTGGTTTGGGGCTTTTGGAAAGGGCCAGGCTCCATGCACTGCAGCATTCTTGGATGGATGATCCCGCCCCTCTATGTAGTATGAATGCTGCTATCCCTTCTTCCTGAGCCTTGGGTTCTGACTCGTTTAATCTAGGGTGCTGATGCTAGCTTTTGTCTACCTCCATTTTCTTTTCCTCACCAAATCCCCAGTGCCAGGTCAGTCCCATCCCCAGCATGACCCTGCCAAGGCTCCGTTTGGATGTTGGAGCTGGTGCTGGTCTTGGGCCCCTGGCATGGGTGATCTGGTGCTGAGTTTATTATTCTTGCAGCAGCTCCCAGTACTCAGAAGTACCCAGCCAGGCTCAGCCTCCCTGCAGTGACCTGCGTATGGGGCCTGGCTCTGTCCCCTGCTTCTGTCCTGGCAGGCCAGGGGCAAGACCCCATTGATTTCAAACCCAGTTCCCAGAACTGGTGCTGTCACGGGACCCCACCGGCGTGCCCACATAGGAGAGTGCAGACTGAAGGGCTTCGCCAAGTGCCTGCAGGCTGTCCTCGTGCAGGCCTGGAGTGGGTGGAAGGGCTAACTCACCTCTCGTTGCTGACTCACTCTTCCCATTTGGACATTTGCTGGGAGTGTACCTGGGAGCAGTGGGTTCCTCTAGGACCCATACCCAGAGGAGTTCAGGACTGAGAATGGACCAGCCCCAGAAATCCCTGGTGCGAATTCTGTCTTTGGTGCCATGTCCCTACAGCACGTCTGCTTACGTATCACATGGCATTGACCCGAAGGGATGACTTCCTGCTGGGACAGTCTCAAGCCACTGTAGTGGTAATCAGTTTGGCAAGATACTTAGCACTTAGTAGTGGTGCTAAGTGTGGAAGGTGCAAACTCTGTCCCACTGTTGAGAGGGCATGAACTCCCCTGTTGATGTGGAGGAGGGGGATTGGCTGAGGTGTGTACATAAGCAAGAATTCCAGAGACAGACAGACAGAATTGGAATTTTGCTCCCCTTGAAGGAAGAATCCTGGAGACTGAAGCCAGGTGAGGCAGAGAGCATCTGAGAGACAGAATTTGAAAGCAGCTCCTGCTGAAGGGATAGAGAGAGAGAGAGAAAGAGTTTCTCTCTCAGCATCTGGAAGCTGAGAACTGACCGAGAACTGAGAAGGAGTTTTTCTGAGACCAGAATCTGGTGAGGGCCGCCTGGAAGGCTGAGAGGGCTTGCGCTGAGAGGGTTTGCCTGGAAGGCTGAGAGGGCTTGTCTGAAAAAGCGTGACCAGGATAAGACTTTGTTTCTTTGTGGCCTGGCTGATCCTTGAGTTCCAGGTAAGAGAAGTGGTGAAGAGTTTGAGATGTGCTGGACCCTGTGAACTTCAGTGTGTGCCAGGGACTGCCCTGAGGATTGGACAAGGACCTTGGAGCTGTTTGCTTCTGAATCCAGGTGACTCTTTGGCGGATTCAGGAGGGAGCTGGGACTTTGGAAGGGGATCCAGGGAATCAGAGAGACCACCCAGAGTCAAGATGAAGAAAAAGCCTCCCCTTGGATGAAACTAAGGTTTTTTGGACATCGAGGGGTGGAGGGTTTGTGTGGTTTTCTAATGACTGTATTTGTGATCGAGATATTTAGTAATTGTAAATCTAGATTAGTGACTGATTAAGTTAATGG
>JAQQSV010021894.1:0-10690 GCA_028646515.1 Pseudochirops corinnae | reverse complement strand
AGGATATGGAAAAATTGAACACTAATGCATTGTTGGTGGAGTTGTGAACTGATTCAACCATTCTGGAGAGCAATCTGGAACTATGCCCAAAGGGCTACAAATAATTTCATACCCTTTGACCCAGTAATACCACTTCTGGGGTTGTATGCCAAAGAGATCATAGAAGTGGGAAAAGGACTCATATGTACAAAAATATTTATTGCAGCTCTCTTTGTGGTGGCAAAAAACTGGAAATTTAGAGGATGCCTATCAATTGGGGAATGGCTAAACAAGTTGTGGTATATGAATGTAATGGAATACTATTGTGCTGTAAGAAATGAGGAGAAGACAGACTTCATATTTACCTGGAGAGGCTCATACAAACTGATGCTGAGCGACAAGAGCAGAATCAGGAGAAATTTGTGCACAATTACAGATACAACGTATTATATGTTAATTACAATTACAACTAACTTTGATAGACTGGACTGTTCTCAGCAATGCAGTTATAAGACAACTCCAAAAGACTCATGATAGAGAAAGATGTCTACATTCAGAGGAAGAACTAGAAAGGACAGAGTTTGAATGCAGATTGAAGCAAACTACCTGCTCTCATTCTTTTTCTTGTTTGGTTTTCTTTCTTTTTTTTTCCCATTGTTCACTCCATTGGTTACAACCCTTCTATACAACCAGACTATTGTACAATGTGAAAGTATTTGCAGATCCTATACTTGATTGCATGCCGCCATGGGGGGGGGGGGCAGGGAGGAGAGAAAATTTGAAATTCAAGGGATTGTGGAACTAAATCTTGTAAACTAAAAGTAAACAAACAAATTAAAACAAAACAAAAATAAATAAATAAGAGAAAGTGACTTGCCGGAGGTCTCACACACTTAAGAAATGAAGAGTTTAGGAAAGTCAGTATTATAGACTATAATCTCCTCCACCCACCCAACATGCCTCCTGCTTTCCTGCCTCCACTATCACTCACATCTTTCCTCTAATGGACTGCCCCCTCCCATCCCTGAGTTCCCCCTATTATCACATTCCTCCATCGCATATCAGAATCCAAGTCTTACCCCTTCCACAAAGCCTTCCCCTCAATTGTTCAGTCATTTCAGTCATGTCTAGCTCTCTGTGACCCCATTTGGGGTTTTCTTGGCAGAGATACTAGAATAGTTTGCCATTTCCTTCTCCAGTTCATTTTACAGATGAAGAAACTGAGACAAACAGGGTTAATTGACTTGCCCAGGGTCACACAGCTACTAAGTATCTGAGGCCACATTTGAACTCTTGAAGAGGAGTCTTTCTGACTTCAGGATCAGTGCTCTATTCACTCACTGCACCACTTAGCTCCCTGAAGCCTTCCCAGATCTATACAACTCGCTCTCATCTTGAAGCTTCTTACCACAGGACCTCTCTGGTCCTCCAATAATGCCCTGCACCTGCATTTGTAGTTTTTTTAATTTAGTCTTTGCTATTTCTTGCTTGCATTTTTATAGACTCAGCATGCATTTATGCCTTATTTCCCCAAGTCAACTGTAAGCTTCTTGGTAGGTGAGGAGTGTGTCTTACTCCTCTTTGCCTCCCCCCACCTCATCAATGTAAAATTTATCATCATCTTCTTGTACAAAATGACTAATACAGAAATGTTTTACATGATTTCATATGCGTATACTATATCAGGTTGTTACTACCTCAGGGAGAGGGAAAGGGAGGGATAGAATTTGGAACTCAAAACTTTTTTTTTAAAACTGTTTTAAAAATTGTTTTAACATGTAATTAGGAAAAAATAAAATATCATATTAAATAAATAAATGAATAAATGAAATTGAGCTCATCTATAAAACAGAGATGAGAATAACAGTGCCTCCCTCCCAAATGAGATAATACCACATCTGTAAAGCGTTTCAAAACCTTAAAGCACAATATAAATACCAGCTATTATTATTAGATAATTGGATAGCTACAGATCAGGGAAATATCAGAGCCACAGTGTACCTGGATTTCAACCAAACCTTTAACAAAGTCCCTTCAGCTGTCTTTGTGAAGAGCCAGACTCAGGTAGGTCAGAGGAGACATCATAAAGTGCTACCTAAGCATCCATTAAGACATGATCACAGAGGAGTTGGCTGAATTTGCATCTGGCTGGATGACCCAAACTGAGAACAGCCATTCAAGGGCTGATGTTGTCTTACAGAGAGGTCTCCAACAGCTCCACAGGGAGCTAGCCTCCATCCTGTGATTTTGAGCATTTTTATCAGACTTGGATGAAGACAAAGTTAAATTGCTTATCAACTGCCTGGATCAATGGGCTGAATCTAAAAGGATAGAATGTAGTGCAGGAAAACGTAAATTCTCAAACTGTGCACAGTCACACCTCTGGGTACCACAGTGAACTCACAAGGAGGCTGCCAGACATTTTTAATTTTTGAAGGAAACACAGTGGCTGTATCTGCTACTTACGATCTGCTTCTAAGTGCAGAAGCTCAGCAAATCCTAATTCCATTCATTATGTGGTATCTTTGCAAAGTAGGTTTTCAGTATCTGCTGTGATAAAAGACAAGTACCTGGAGAAAATCAATGTGGAACAGGAAATGAGGGCAGCCATGTCCAATCTCAATGTAAGGTTTAAGAAGCTGTGCAGGCCCTACAGGCCCACACATCCCATTACTAAGTAATTGTGGTTATTTTCAAATGAAATTTAAATATTATTCTCTTTCACTTTATGTAAATTATTTTTAAATGGCTACTATGTTGTTAGAACACAAATACTTTTATGGGCCTTACTACTTAATAAACGGAACTGTTAGGTTCCTAGGGGCACCACGAAAAAAGTGACTAAGACATGAAGGGCACCATGAACAGAGAAAGTTTGGGAACTTCCACTCTGCTCCATGATATAAAGACAAGCTAGGGAAGTCACCTACAGGAAAAAGAAGTGGGCTTGTAAGTGGACTGTCAGCGCTATATCCCATCAGTATGATCTTAGCTAAAAAAATTCATATGGTCCTGTGCTTCAGAGATTTCAGTAAGGAAATAACGTGAAATAATAAATTGAAATATAATAATATGTATGATAATATAATGATCAAGGCCAACTGTGATACCTCCAAGTCTTAGTAAATGGCATATAAGGGTTGCTGTGGCTGAAAAAATTTGCCAATTAGAGACCAAATCTACTGCTATGATTATATATTTGGTTAGACTGGTCTTTGGATAAGAAATCCACCCTCTGAGCCTCTTCAATGTGGAGGACTATGTATAGCAAGGCTTA
Source organism: Pseudochirops corinnae (assembly GCA_028646515.1). Classification (NCBI taxonomy): domain Eukaryota; kingdom Metazoa; phylum Chordata; class Mammalia; order Diprotodontia; family Pseudocheiridae; genus Pseudochirops; species Pseudochirops corinnae. Next base: position 7,434 of record JAQQSV010021894.1, on the reverse strand, counting down.
TAGTCTAGTGACCTGGACTCTGAGGGTCTGCTCTAGATCCCAACAGGGCACTGGAGGAAGCACAGCCCCTAGAACTAGGGAAATAGTCATAGTGTTCCCTACCATGATCAGACCACGTTTAGAAATGATGGGCTCTTGTCTGGGGATGGAATAACCTAATGGCAAGTAAAGCTCTATTCCTCTGGGTGTCCCAGATCTGATCAAGAGGAATTTACACTGAAAAAAAGGAGATGAATGAAGGGAGAAAACTGCCCAAATACAACCACCAAAATGGATACCAAAGACAGCAGTACCTATGGGAGAAGTACAGAGGAGTGATAATTCACAGAAATTTAACAAAGTTTAACAACAAAAAAAAACACCAACCCAGCAATAAAACCCACAGCACCAGGCATTTAAACATAATGCACAATGTATGTAGAGTACACATTCTAACACAAGGAGACAAATTTGGCTTAACAGGTACCAATAATAATTGGAATATTACTCTGGAAGGGTATACCTAATTCAAAATAAAAAAGTAGACACAAAGAGAATAATACTGAATATCAAAAAGATATGCTCACAATACCACTGCCAGGTCTAGACCACAAAGAGATCAGAGAAAGAGGATAAGGACTCATATGAACAAAAACATTTACAAAAAGCTCTTTTTGTATTGGCACAAAATTGGAAACTATGGGGAGGAACCTAATCAAAGAAAACAAATTCTAATATTGGCCATATCCAAAAAAAAATATGTCCTACTCTATAGTGCTAAGTGGGCTGTGAATGGAAAATGTTTAAGCCCTGCTCTAGAAGGCAGGTACCTAGCAATCAATGAATGATTAAACAAGTTATGGTTTATGAATGTGATGGAATGCTATTATTGTGTAAGAAATTAAGAAATTTAAGATGACTTTATGAACTGATATAGAACAAAATGAGCAGAAGTAGGAAAACAATTTATTCAGTAATAACAGAATTGTCAAGACAAGCAACTTTGAAAGACTTAATACTTATGATCATTGAAATGACCAGTCATGATTTCAGAGGCCTCATGATGAAGCATGCTACCCACCTCCTTCCAGAAAGATGATAGATTGAAATTGCAGAGGGAGAAAAGAGACATACTTTTTGGACATGGCCAAAGTGGGGATTTTTTCTCCTACATATATATCTGTCTTAGATAGATATACATACATACATATACACACATATAAATATAAATATGTATATATCTGTTAAAATGGTTTGGTGTTTATTTCCTTTTCAACAGGGAGGGAGGAGGTGGTAAGAAGAAGGTGGTCTAATTTTGTTCACTAAAAAAATTAACTTTAAATTTAAATTTTAAAAAAAGATATATAAATTTTTTTTAAAAATATAAAAGAAATTTAGAAACTCTAAGCAGGAAATATAGTTTTAAAAAAAAAAGCATCTAGGAAAGAATCAGTAGAGGGAGAATTAGAAATAAGATTGTCATTGGAATAAACTATAGGCCACCCAGGCAGAAGGAGGAATTAGATAAAAAATTCAGGGAACAGATATCAAACTAGGCACAGAGTCATGCCACTGAAGCAATGAGTAACATTCAGATATCCAGATGTCAGCAGAAACTTTCTCTCTGCAAAAAAACCAAAGCATCTAATAAATTCTTGGCTTGCTTTATTGATAATTTTATCTTTCAAAACGCAGAGGAATCAACAAGGAAGAATGGCTACCATGGCTCCGATTCACTTGGAAAAGGAAGACTAAGACTAGTTGCAGAAGTAGAAATAAATGATCAGGAAATCTGGAAGGAAGCAACCATTCCACCCCAGAATGGAAGAGAGGAAAAAAGCTAGGTAGAGTGGACACAAACCCTAGATTCTGAGAGCGGGAGCCAAAAGATTCAGAGAAAGGCCGAGCAGGAGCCCATAACCTAAAGGTCTTGAGAGGGAAAGTCTAAAGACACAAACAGAAATAATTCTAATTAAAAAAAAAAAAAAAGAGCTGTGCAGAGATCCGTGGATATACTGAGAATTCAAGGAGATTTTTAAAGGACAATGGAAGGGAAGTTTATAGAAGAGGGATATAAAAGTTTAGCATAAGCCTATAAGGCAATTTAGGAACAAGAAAACTCAGAATGAAATAAGCATCAAGTGTTATGCACAATCAAAAAGACCTCTTTAGCTAGAGGAAGCTCCAAGGAAATGGAGTGGGGAGTGTGAAGGGATGACAACAGGTAATGGAGAGATGGAACAGCGATTCAATTCTTGGTTTGCTTTTTGTCTTCTCTTCCAAGGAAACTGATCTTTGGACTAGGAGGAACTAAATAAAAATGGCTGATAAGGAGGTGAAATCCAAGAGAAGTAGTAAGACATTAAGAGGAGCACCCTGAGGCCTTGATGAAGTGCTATGGCTGAGAATTCAGGAGGAAAGTGAGAACTACGTAGGAAGACGTAGCATTGATTTAGGTGCTGTATATTTTGCCAGGACATTTAAAGATGAGTTAGGGCTAAGAAGAGAAAATGGAATAGAAGTGAAAGTAAATTTCTACCTTTGTGTTCAAAAAACCAAGTGCACAAACACAAGGTAGACAAGAGTTAACTGGTGTGTAACTAGACAACAGTCTAGTGTGTAAAGGAGAGAAGGGTGCAAGAGACATCAAGCTCAACACAAGGCAATCAATCAACAAGCATTTATTCAATTCCAACTCTGTGCTACACAGGGTACGGTCAACAGTGCAACACAGCAGTAAGATGTGCAACATCTGACAACATCCGGAGAGCTCTGTTTAGTTTCTTAGGAAAGATGCTGACAAGCTGGAGAAGGACCAGGACGATGAGGACAGGCCATTGGAGGGTCTGTGGAAGGAAGCCAGGAGCTGTAGCCCAGAGAAAAGGGCCCTTTCTGCAAGCAGCTGGAGGGCTGCTGGATGTATGAGCATAGTATGCCTTGTGTCCCACCTTCCCTTCCACTCCTCTGCCTCTCCACGTCCTATGTCCCAACATCCTTGCCAGCTCTGACATCCACCTCGTGTTCAAATCCTCAGACACTCACTAAGGGCACGACTCCAGAATAAATTGCTTAACCTCTCCCACCTACAGTTTCTTCATCTGTAAGATGAGAATAGTAACAGCATCTCCCGCACGAGGTTATCCTGGGGATCGAATGAGATAACACGTGATTTGCAAACTTTAAAGCACCATATAAATGCTAGCTATCATTATTATAGTCTATATTTTTCTAGTAAGGCAAAGACAGAGGGGGATGCCTGCTGGAGTGGGGAGCCTGCGGCCTCGAGGGTCCTCAAGTACAGTCTTTTGACTAAATCCAAGCTTCACAGAACAAATCCACATCAAAGGGCCACACCTGAAGACCTAGAGGGCCACATGTGACCTCAAGGCTGCAGGTTCCCCACCCCTGGATGGGATGGAAGGCAGTTGACCCATTCCTCACCCTCCTGTATTTAGCCCCTTCATTCATTCATTCATTCATTCATTCATTCATTCACCAAATCTTCATCAAATCTGAGTCCCTAAAACTACCCCCAATCTCAGGAAGGACCCAAGGACAGTAAAGACAACCATTTCCCTCTTGTTTTCAGTTTTACAAGGGACTTTCCTCCCACCACCCCTGTCAAGGAAGAAGCATAGGTTATTACTTCCCCATTTTGCCAAGGAGAAAACTAAGGTTCAGATGGACTGTGAACTGTCTAATATGACAGAAAAAAGCATCAGATCTGGAGTCAGGAGGACTGAGTTCAAATTCTGACTCTGCTGACTAATCACGTGACTTTGGGTAAGTCCATTTACCCTCCACAAACTGGAGGATAATCTCATCTTTCTGACCTCAGAGGTATAGGGAGAAGTGAATGTAAATGAGAGGGAGAGCATAAAGTGACTTATATTCATCTTTTCAACTATTATATTCACATCCAAACTTTTTCAGGGCTTTAAGATTCACAGTGTCCCTTCCCCACAAGGGCTGTCAAGAATTACTACCATTTTGCAGGGGGAGAAACTGAGGCTCAAGAAGTCTGGAGTCTCGCTGACAGGAGAGTCAGTGTCAGAGTCTCTGGCCATGCCTATGACTTACTGTGCAAAGCTGGCCTCTTGGGGCCTCGGGTTTCCTCCTCTGTAAGATAAGGAGATTGGACTAGCTAGCTGTGATCTGTGAGCTCAATATACTTTGTTGCTGATGACTGATTACTGTGGAGATGCACATCCTTCCAAACTCTTGTTGTTCAGTCGAGTCAGACTCTTTGCAATCCTGTGGACCACATGCCAGACCCTTCTACCCTCCACTATCTACTGAAGTCTGTCGAGGTTCACGTCTGTTATCTCCATAACTCTATCTCTCCACCTCGTCCTCTGCCAGCCCCTTCTTGCCTTCAAACTTCCCCAGCATCAGGATCTCTTCCATTGGTTCCCATCTTCTCATCAGGTGGCCAAAGTAGTTAAGCTTTAGCTTTATTATTTGACAATCCAGTGAATAACCTGAATTAATTTCTTTAAGAACTGACTGATTTGGGGGCAGCTAGGTGGTACGTTGAATAGAGCAGCGGCCCTAGAGTCAGGAGGACCTGAGTTCAAATATGGCCTCAGACACTTGCCACACTTACTAGCTGTGTGACCTTGGGCAAGTCACTTAACCCCAATTACCTTGTCTTCCCCCCTCCAAAAAGAAAAAAGAAAAAGAATTGACTGATTTGACTTCCTTGCTATCCAAGGACTCTCAAAGGTCTTCTCCAGCACAATTTGAAAGCACTGATTCTATGGTGCTCAAGTTTTCCTAATAGTCCAACCCCTATAGCCATACATTGTTACTGGAAAAGCCATAGCTTTGACTACGTTGGCAAGATGATGTTTCTGCTCTTTAGTACGCTGTCCAGACTTGCCACAGCTTTCCTTCCAAGGAGCAAGCGCCTTGAACCGTACAATGGTTATGTCTTACATGTAATTAGGCACATTACCAATGCCTGACGAGTGATACTCTGTAGAGTACCAGGTCTATTACACATTCTGTTATTGTGCATTTGTTTTTCATTGTTTCCCCCAAAGTTAACATAGGTTGGTGAACTGAAACATCAGGAATAATCACCCTTGTTTTAAATTGCTGATGTTCGTGTTTATGCTGTAAAGTTACATGGTTCAAGCTTACTCTAGCTCATTGTTTTGTGGGTGTTGGGAGGAGGGGGTAATGAGGGGACTTCTGCCTGGAAGAGTACTATAACTGGGCTTCCAACCAAGCCTGGGGCATTCTGCAGGCTGCTGTGTTGGCAGGAGATATGACTCCTAAATGGTGCACAGAACGCTGATGTGATGCTGTGGGGGCAGGATTGGTGTGAGAGCTTCTTCTGGAAGAGATGGGCAATTCCTGCCCCTCTTTGGAAGAGAGACCCATAAAAGACTTGGGAAGCTACAAACATGTAAGAGAAGCTGGCTCCCCAACCTGTCCCTGATTTCCAGCTTGCCTCCTTAGAGACTTTGGAGGCTTTCCCCTTGGGAGAAACAGTGGCCTTGCTCTTGGTTTGAGCTGAGATCTCATTTCACTCACAGCAAAGAGCTGATTCACTCTTGTGTTCATTCTGGTGTATTCTGATCTGTGTAACTCCTCTTGATTTCTGTTTGCTGCTTGCTTAGATAAACAAGTTTACTTGCTATTCACTATTTGTAATAGTATTTTGTATAACCAGTATTGGTGGGAAGGGGTCAAGTCAGCAGGTGTAAGCTTAGGGCTACCCTCCCCTGAAGAGCAAACAGGAAAATGGCTTTTGTTTTGAACAAAAATAAATAAACAAACTATACCCCTATATGAGACATCTGAGGAGTCATATAGATATAGTTCTAGCCCAATGTCCCTCTTGGATAGATGGGAGAGAGAATGAAGGAGCAAGTGCCCAGCTATGGCTCTTCCAGGCTCTCAGTGGAAATCAAAATGGTGTTTCCAAGGAAAGGACTACAACAATTCTCCAATAATTATCAATCTTTGCTCCCCTTGAGCTATGTCTATGTCTACATAGATAACCCATGTGAATTTACAAATCTTATATGGGCCACCATATTTTACATGTAGTCCTTTGAGGTTCCCTCCAACCCAGGTCCTCTGATCCTAACTGTCAAACTGGAGTTCAGATCTAGTTCTCCTGACTCCAAGGTATGCTATGCAGCCTGATATGACTGCCTTCAAGAAACACAGGATAAATATCTCAAACCTCCCAGAGAAAAGAAGAGGCAGCTAGGAGGGGAATGGAAGGGATGGGATGGGATGGGACAGAAAAAGGCAGAGATTTTTTAAAAGGCTAAGGCAATTTCATAAAAAGAATGGATATTTGGCTGCCGTGAAGTGAACTCTTCAATCAGCATCCCAATACATGTCCTTCAGAGATGTAGTCTCACAAGACTGAGTAACATACAGAAGCAAACCAATGGGGAAGCAACTTTCATAGGATTCCCTGGAAGATACCTGGGACCTTAGCAGCCCTGTCAGAGGCAAGAGGTGATATCAGGTCAGATTGCCACTCTCCTTGAAAAAGACATCTGATCGGGAGCAGGGAAAAGGGAAAAAAAAAATCCCAAGAATGTCACTACAATACTTACTCATGGAAGGGATGGAGGGAAAGGAACACTAGCCATTGCCACATCTCTCAAGAGAGACATTCCCCAGAATTTATAACCAAACAAGAGAAAGAGAACATTATAAACTGCAAAATGGATAGTTTTGATTACATTAAGTTAAAAAGATTTTTCACAAAGTCAATGCAACCAAGATTAGAAGGGAAGCAGAAAGGTGGGAAACAATTCCCTGATAAAGGCCTCATTTCTAAAATATATACAGAAATGAGTCAAATTTATGAGAATACAAGTCATTCCCCTACTGATAAATGGTCAAACGATATGAACAGGCAATTTTCAGATGAAGAAATTAAAGCTATGTTCATATGAAAAAAAGGTCTAAATCACTATTGATTAGAAAACTGCAAATTAAAACAACTCTGAAGTACAGGGATTGTACCTCACACCTATCAGACTGGTAATATGACAAAATGATAACTGTTGGAGATGTGGGAAAACTGGAACACTAATGCATTATTGGTGACATTGTGAATTGATCCAACCATTCTGGAGAGCAGTTTGGAACTATGTCCAAAGGGCTGGAAAACTGTACATACCCTTTGATCCAGCAATACTACTACAAGGTCTGTATCCCAAAGAGATCATAGAAAAAGGAAAGGACCCACATGTACAAAATTATTTATAGCAGATCTTCTTGTGGTGGCAAAGAATTGGAAATGGAGGGGATGTCCATCAATTAGGGAATGACTGAACAAGTTTTTTTGTTTTTTGTTTTTGGTTTTTTTTTTGGTGATCATCTTTTTTTTTTATTTATTTACTCATTTACTTTTAATTTACAAGATTCAGTTCCACAATCACTTGAGTTTCAGATTTTCTCCCCTCCCTTCCCCCCCCC
>JAQQSV010021893.1:0-10691 GCA_028646515.1 Pseudochirops corinnae | reverse complement strand
ACCAGATGGCAACTGAGGTTTCTTCCATCTCTAAAGTTCCACAATTCAGGGATACATCTGTAATAAAGGGACTGAGAGCTGACCGGCATCCTGGGACCTGTAGGTCGTGTGAACTACAAATCCCAGAATTCCAGGCAGCTCTCAATTCCCCTATTACTGATCATAGGACCATTGAGAGAAAAGTGCTTTATATATCTTATAGCTCAATAGGAATGTTAGTTCTTCTTAAGGCAGATGTAATCGTTGATATCAGAAGATGTAGCCAGATGAAGGATGATGAAGAGTGAGAAAAAGGCCTACGGAATCAACTATTAGAAAGTCATTAGGCAGGAGGTTGAGAGGACAGTTTGAGGTGAATGGTAAGGGCTTAAGGAGTATGTGGGTAAGGAGAAAGTACAAGTATCAGTTGTAGCCAACTTTTTCCAAAAGTTCAGCGGCTTGATGAAGAGAGACAGGGCTTGGCTGGCATGTATTCACCTTAGGCTTTTAGTGTTAATGTCTGTCGGTCCCTCTCTTTTTTCCTCCCTGGCTTATTTTATTTTATTTATTTTTTATATTTTTATTTCTATTTTTTGCTTTCTGGAGGGGGAAGGCAGGGAAATTGGGGTTAAGTGACTTGCCCAAGGTCACATGGCTAGTTTTGTGTTAAGTGTCTGAGGCTGGATTTGAACTCAGGTCCTCCTGACTCCAGGGCCAGTGCTCTATTCACTGTGCCACCTAGCTGCCCTTCCTGGCTTATTTTAAAATAATTCTATTACCTTTCATTTGGCACCTGATCGGATATTTGGAAGAGTTACTTCCCCCCTCCCCAGTTATTGTGTCTGGGTCTCAATCGGCTCCAAATGAAACTGACCATTTTGTAAGTTAGCTGAAATTTCCCCCTGCTTTTTTTATTCAGGTAAGTGAATGCTAATGCTTTCATTTGATGACTTTAAAATGACATACAATGAAAATATAATGAGTATATGGAGTGTCTTCCTTCCCAGAAAGGCGCTCTCACTTTCCCTTTCATATGGATAATTTGCACCATGCTGGCTGCCTGATTTTCCACTGATAATGACAGTTATTGTAATGTCCGTCTCTTTTGTTAATCCAGCAGTGTTGGCGAATCCAGGTTCAAGCTAGTTAACAGTAACCTCATAGGCAGGCAGTTAAACCAATTTCCCAATGTAACTAAAGACTGTGGTTCATAGAATGGGGCCAACCAAGTCAGAGGGCCTTATGAAATGTCTGCTTGGGGAGTCAAAGTATTAGCCTTTGAGTTAGTCCTGGGTGAATTTGAATATTTTATTCCTTTGTAGCCGAGTGCTAGTGTTTGTCTTTGTCTCTCTCCCTGGCTTAATATGAAATAATCATAATGTATTTCACATTTGGAGCCTGTCTCAGAATCTCAGCTCAGAGCTCTCAAAAACCAGAGGTCAATCTCTAGAAGTTGCTTCAAATGTAGAGAAAATGAACCTGTGATTTCATTGGCACTTTCCAGTTTACAAATCACTTTACAAATATTATTTCATCTGATCTTCACAACAACCCTAGGAGATAGGTGCCATTATAATCCCTCATTGTAAATGAGAAAATTTAGGCATACTGGGATTAAATGACTTATCCAGAGTCACACAGCTAGTAAGTGTTTGAAGTTAGATTTGTACTTGGGGCATGAGGTACCTAATCGCCCAATCAACCTACAGATGTTTATTTAGCACCTACTATATCCAGGTCTGGTGCCAGGTGCTGGTAAAACAAAAGCAAAGAGGAAAGAGCCTTTGCTCTCAACATGCTTCCATTCTATCCATCCTTCCAATCAGAAATAGCAGCAAAAGCTGAGTCAGCCCCAGGTACACTGTTGAATAACAGCAGCATCCCACTAAAACCAAAATTGGGTTGGCAGGAAAGGTCACTTAGCAAAGGTCACTTAGTTCAGCCACCTCATTTTAAAGATGGAGAAAATAATGTTCAGAGAGATTATTACTGGTCTAAGGTCACACAAGTATGCTTTGAACCCGGGTCCTCTGAATCCAGAGTCGGTGCCTTCTCCACTGTACCTTCCCGCCTTGGAGATTCTTCTTGCAGCCTCTTCCAATGCCTTTTCATTGGCTTCCTCTCCTTGGCCTAGGCCTGGTACTTTTCCTCCAAAGGCATCCAGGAGCATCTCTAGCTCTGAAATTCATTACTTACACAACCTGTGACTCATTAGGTTCAGCAGCAGCCCACCTGGCAGCACTGTAGATAGTTTGTCTAAAGGGAATGAGAAATAGCTGAACTCTCAAACTAGACTTCTGATACTTTCAGTCTGGCAAAGGGCTTCACATAGAGTTTCTCATTTTATAAGGTATGATTCATCAATTATACATTTGGACACTGTTCTTCATGTTTTCAAAGCATATATGCATGTACATGTCATATACATACATGGATTACAGAGTGCACAGATATGTAAACATACACATGTGCATACATATATGCAGTACATGTATGAGTATGTGCATGAACACGTATAAATAGATGCGCAAATATATATTTCAACATTTAGAACACTATCCAAATGTATTTACTAGATGATTTTATCATTATAAGAGCAATACAAAGTGGTATGGGTCATTCTTCCTCCCATTTGGCAGAGTCTGAAACTGAGGCAAAAAGAATTTGCTTAGATCATAAGATAAATTGCTGGCATTCCAAGGATCAGAACTTGAATGTCTTGGTTCTTTAGCTATACATCATCAATCTGGAGTAACTGAGGCAGTGGGAGAGTCTTACCCTATCCTTCAAGCTTAGAAAGCCCATGGGCCCTGCCCTTAGGGATTTTTCATCCAAGAAAGATTGAAATTTAGCCCTTTAAAAAAATAAGAGTATAATGCTGCACTCTGTTCTCCCTCTGAAGCCTGGGGAAGGGTTTACACTCATCCAACAGCTGGGAGAAATGGTTGTTTGTGCCAATCACAAAGTAGGATATGGAGCTAGAGAAAGCTAGGAAATATTTTCCTGAGCCAGAACTAATGAGAGATGGTCATGCCCTTTGAAGGGGAAACGATAACTTTTTAAAATGATGAGAATGTCTTCACATAGTGAAGAGTGTCAGAACCAGAAAAAGGCAAGTCATTTGCAATGTTAAGCATGTGTTTAAGCTGTTCATCACTATGTAAGATATCCTGCTATCTGTGCAAGAAAACCAATCCTTACCAGTCAGATAATATTCTCTTGCTATTTATAGCTTACCTGGCCATCTTTTTTTTCTATAGCATAAGACTTTCCAAGAATCAAAGCATTTTAGAAAAAAGGGCTGGTGATTATATGGTGAACTATACTGCTTTCTTAGGATATCAGGGGTATGGAAGGAATAAAATATGATGATGATTCTTAGGAGAGGTGGGAACTTGCTGCTATTTTAAAATATAATTCTTTCTGCAAGGTTCCTGCAGGTTAATGTCTGTTCTCACAGAAACTGCCCTGCTTTTCAGTGATTTTCAATAACTTACCTGGAGGCAAACACACCTACGGCCTATAAACCTACTGATGCCGCCTCTAGGCATGGGTAGAAATTAACATAGCCCCGTTGAAACTTTAACATGGAATGACTTGATGTTTGGATAAGGAAAGGTGGACAACTTGAATTTGGGGAAAGAAAGTACTCTCTTTGGGATATCCCACTGTTTAGGCTGTTTCCTAACAGATCAAAAGATGTTATCACAGTGGCTTGTTTCCTTCTTTGCAGTCTGTGGTGTACTTTCAGAGAAAATGTGAAAAACAGAATAAAACACCCCCCCCCCCAAGCCTATTCCAAGATGAAATCATCCCATGTGTACACAGTATAACTAATGTCAGAACTGTGGTTGGTGTTGAAATTAATGAGATGATTCTAACATCAATCATATCTTTGGTTAATATCCAACATGTATTCAAGAAATCGGAAATTTGATGAGGAGAGATCAAAAACAGAACATTTTGGTTCTTAGCATCTCATTCTCATGAATGTCATGGTTAGCTTAATAGTCCCTATAGCAAGCAAACAGATGGCATGCCTAAAAACCAATCCTAGCTAATATCTGCAGTCAATAAGAATTGGCTCTTTAACAAAATATTCTTTAGTTTATAGGTGAAATCCTTAAAATGAATTTTCCGTTTAGGTGATAGGGTCTGCTTTTATTACAGGTGATCATAGGCAGCTACACCAAAGGATGTCTGCTTTTGTTAACTTGGGAGCTCCCAGTATGGAAATCATCTCAGTTAACATGGAATGTAAACTCTCCATGATTTAGCAGCTATTCTATGATGTTCCCTGAGGCAAATGGAGGTTTAAGTTACTTGTGCAGGGTCACACAGCTAGTCAATGTCAGATCACTTAAACTCAGATCTTAAGACTTCTGGATTCTTGCATTGAATTGACTCTAAGCTCAGCATTCTATGCAATAACCATGATGTTTCTAATGCAGAATATTTTAGATTATAAATAAATGAAAATGTGTTTACTTAGCAATGTAGACTAACCATTAGGTGACGAATGTTTTGACCATGGCATCCCAGGAAACTAAGAAAAATATAACATAGCCCTCAGTTCTGTGTCCCATGCCCCCAGACTTCTATGGAGACAGACAAGGGGGAAGGGAATGCTAAGTATCGCCCAGTTTATAGGCAATCTAATAAACATTAACTTATTTCTTGGTCATCTAAATGTGAGATCCTTGGCAAGTGACTAATAGACATCTTACAGGAGGATCTGAATATATTAATATTTCTGTTCTCATAATAAACAATTGAGAACACGAAAGGAAGTTGCAGCTAAAGGGGAGATTTGCTGACAGATCCTATTTGGAGAAGCAAATAAGGGAATTGATAGAGTTGGTTTTTACCAAGCTTCACAAGGCAACAGGAAGCATCATTTCATGGAATATTTTGCCATATCATGTTGTTGTACATATGATGCACACACTTGCAAAAAAATCACCATGAAAATAACTACAGCTTATGTGCCAACATCTGTTGCAGAAGATTTGAAGGTAAAGAAATTCTATGAAAAAATCAATAAGACCTTTCAAATTACATCAACATACACTTTGATGCCTGGCAACTTTAATGGATTGGTGGGCATAGAGATGGATAGTGACAAATATATTGGAAAATATGGTTCAGCAGTAAGAAATTAAAGATGTCAAAGATTTGTGGACTACCCAGAATCATTACATTATGTGTCATGAATACCTTCTTTAAGTAAAAAGTTGTAAGGCATTGGACAGGGTGAGTTAGCAGACAGGAAATAACTAGTTAGCAATGTGGTGGTAATTTTTGAATCAACTATCTGTTACTAGTCATACCTGCTTTTTTATTTTTGGAGAGCAATTGGGGTTAAATGACTTGCCCAAAATCACACAGCTAGTAAGTGTGCCAAGTGCCTGAGGCCAGATTTGAACTCAGGTCCTCCTGAGTCCAGGGCTGGTGCTCTATTCACTGTGCCACCTAGCCACCCCACACCTGCTTATTTAAAAAAATAAGAAATGACTAAAGTAATGGATATCAATATAGACTATCATTATTTCCAAAGGAAATTGAACCAATTAAAAATTTCTCTCAATAAGATCCTAGAAACTGTCTTGGGCATCAAACAATTGTTCTTGTCTATGAGTGAGATATGAAAAAGATAACAATGATTCAGAATATGAGCTTGCTTCCAAATCTTACAGAGGAATATGGTAAAAGATCATTAGTAATATCATCTTATAGAAGAATCAAGTACAGTAAAGAGAAAAATAAGTTTATAGAAAACTGGGAAAGAAACCCAATTAAGTCGAATCATTCTGAAAGCACTTAAGGATGACAAACGAAACATGGAAAGGAAGTGACAAGATTTTGATCAATGCTTTATCAGTGACAAAGAAGCTAGCACATTTGGACTCTAACAGAATCCCTGATGGATTGGATGAGAACATAGAAATAACATTGCAAGGAAAAAAAAAAGATGAAAAGATCCATTGTACTAGCCCAGATACACACAGAGAATGTCTTGTAGTGTAGGCAGTACATTTTTGACGCCATTGAGGGACCACTTTTCAAGAACCCTAAAAGAGGGAAGCATATGAGATGCTTAGAAATAATTTTGCACGCTATTAGTCTCCACAAAAGAAGTGATGGAGGACATCAATAACTACTGATCCAACTGCCTACTTTCCTGTATACAAATCTTTATGAAAATAATCTTTGTGTTCACATCTTCAAAAATTTTCAATCAAGGGGTAAGAAAAGATCAAGTAATATTATACACACACACACACATATGCTATTAGTAATCAGTCTGCATCTTTGAAATCACAGAGTTGACTAAAGAGTTCAAAGAATGCAAGATTCCAGTGTATGTATTATTTGACTATAGAAAAAAGTCACTTGAATTAGTATACTAAAATGGTGACTTAGAGGCTCTCCAACAAATGAGACTCAAAAGAGTTTGGTCTAACGTGGGGGGGGACATGGATGGAGAATGCCTATTGTCTGTACTGTGATATGCAGTTCGCCAGACAAACCTCATAAACTGTCCAACAGCATATTAATATTGAGCAGCCATTGCAGATGTTCACTTAAACTGAATAAGAGAATTTAAAATTGAATAGGAGAATGAATGCGCCCTACATGTACTTTGAGAAACTGTGCGGTGCTTTCAATAATCATGAGTTTCTCAGTGAAACAAAAGCCCTGCCATTTAATACCAATATTCTTCTGATCATGCACTCTTGCTGCAAGCATGGAATGTCACAGTCTATGAAGAATGAAAGTTGTAGAAGTGGCATGAAAGATCACATCTACCTACCAAAAAAAGGACGGTGAGTGTGATGGTGGAAAAAAAAAAGTAAGTCAGCTGTATAGTGAAAGCCGGGTAATTGATAAATTGTCTATGTGCTCCATTGGTACCTTTATAACAGTAAATCTAGACTAAGGCCCGTAGCACTTGGGTATACACTGTATGGATAATCAATACTTACACAGTAAGAAAGGAGATAGATGCATTGTGATTTGTACTTTCGGAAGGTATACCCACATCAATAAGATCAAAGGTTTACAGAAATATCAATGTATCAATTCATTCCTATTTGACAGTGATATCTGATTTTTACAAGTCTTGAATTTCTTAGTAAAAAGCCAAACTTAGGTAATACTTTGATATTTTTGCATTTCTGACTAAGTTGAGAGGGTGTTCTTAAAGTAGAAGTTGCATTTAGAGTTGTAGTATCAAATCAAGCATAGTCCCACCCTATTTGGTGTGGGACTCCAGCCATAAAGCTTATGCTTGTACTAGTGTTTAGACTAGAATTTGTATGCTAAAAATTATCCAAATGAATATCTTTTAAAATAGATAGTTACAAAGTTAAACAGATGTCCAGTCAATTATGACTTTAAAAGATCTGTTCAAAAACTGAGCAGGTAATGTTTTAATTTTCTATTATTATTCTTGATGCTTGGCATGTATGGTAAGTTTAAGACATACTTTTCCATTCCATAGAATATCTGAAATTGCTTTCCTTTTTTCAAAGACACTAGAAATTTAGATTTCCAACTTAATGAACACTTCTTAAGCACCTGCTACATACAAGGCATCATGCTAGACACTGGATGAGATTCCAGGTTTTCAAAACAAATTGTATTTAAAAACAAATTGAACAGTAATTGGAATGTTGGAAGTCTAGCCCAGTCAGGAAATGGAAATGTCAATCAAGTCCGTAAAGATCATATAATTAGGACCAGGCTGTTAACATTATGTCTGAGCATTGTTATCAATCTATCTACTAGTATGTAAAGACTTTGCCTGCTGTTTCAAAATGTCCTAAGCATGATGATAGAAATCATCAACCTGCAAAACTGATGTGGGCAGCTAGGTGGCACTGCAGTGGATAGCCAGGCCTGGATTCAGGAAGACTGATCTTTGTGAGTTCAAACTCTGCCTCACACTAACTGTGTAACCCTAGGCAAGTCACTTAACCCTGTTTTCCTCAGTTTTCTCACCTGTAAAATGAACCAGAGAAGGAAATGGCAAACCAGTCCAATATCTTTGCCAACAGAATCCAAATAGCAATACAACTGAAATTACTGAACAGCAATTAGCACTGATATGATAGAACTTAGGAAGAAGTGGTCCCCAACTGGTCGTGGATTAATGGGGCATATTTCCTTCTTCACTCAAAACTTACTCCTTCATTGGGACAGGATTTTATTAGTGTTATTTGCTGCCCCAAAGAGCTTGGAATATAGATGAGATATTGCTTCTCCCTTGAGGGAGGAACTGAGAAACAGAGTTAGAGATAGTAAAAAGGAGAATGATGTCATTTTACTTGACCAGGAATAATAAAAGGGGCTTCACCAAAACAACAATAACAAAATTTCTGGAGTCTTTCTCTTCACCTTGCTCTTTGTTCTTTCCCTTTGGGTTGGGCAGGGGGATAGAGCTTTCTCTGTATTCTACTTCTCCTTTCCTTGTGAGCCAGCAAGAATTCTTTGATTCATCTACTTTTCTCAAATAAGTATGGTAGACTTCACTGGGCTTAGGATAGGACAATTCATAATCCATTGTCATCTTTTCAGGAATAATTTTGCATAATATTTTAAGATTTTGTTAAGAAGTCTATTTGAATTACATGGAAATCATTGTTGATAGATGTGTGTGTTTGTACTTAGTTAAGATTCTATGTGTGCTTGATTGTTTGTGATCTATAATACATTTGTATGTTTCTTATGAAACACTGCCCCAACTCCCACTCTAATTGGTGGGCTAGGTCCATGGAGGGTGCCTCACTACTATTCCCTTCAAGATCTTAGGGGTAACCCTGACATGTTGGCCTTTTATAGTACAGTTCCTCATGAGCCCCTACAAGTGTGCTTCCATGGATTAACATCCATAATTAATTATGTTTTTTTAAAAGGGCATTTTAAAAGCAGATATAGCAGAGCAGTTATTGCAAAAACAATTCCCCCCAAAACTAAGTGCATACTTTATCCTCATATACTCATTGTCCTTGAGAAGAATAGGCTCAAACCTACAGTGAAAAATGATAGTGAGGCACAGGTTTTAAAATTAAAAAAAAAACTTGTGGAAGGATAGGTGACTCACAAATCCTGGTCACTGGGAATCATTTTGTTTCTTTATAGAGTCATGATCTTTCCTTTAGGTATAGCACCTTGCTGTATTCTAACGGTAGATGTCTTTGTACAGTCTGTGCAGAATTCACTTCTCTTTATCCCCAAGGACTACACTTCCTGGTTGTGTCTAATATGAACTTGGTGGGTTTCTTACCTCATAATGCTAATGTTGCCATCAGGTATTTCTGCTCCTGAGACATTGCTACCACTAATTAATGGTAGGGAGCTCTGGATCTTCTAACCTTACAAAGTTTACAAGCCATTACCTGGACAATGAGGAAAGGGGAATAAGTATTTATATAATGTCTTCTGTGTGCTTGGAATTGTACTAAGCATGTTGTCAAATATTATGTGATCTGATCTTCACAACAATCCTGTGAGGTAAATGCTGTCATTATCCTCATTTTACAGTTGAAGAAACTGAGGCAAACAGAGGTCAATTAATTGACTTTCCCAGAGTCACACAGCTAATAAATGTCTGAGGCAACATTTGAACTTTGATCTTCCTGACCCTAGTGCCTGTTCATTGTATCATCAGTTATCTCAATTGGTGATGAAATCATCCCTTCCTTTCCCCTACCCCTCAGACAAGTCTATCTCTAGAAGGCTTTGGGGGGTTTGACTACTTCTCAACTAGCCTGCTGCTAAAATGATTGAATTCCTGGTCTGGCTTGCTCTTTTATCCACAGCTTGCATGACATGGCTGATTTTCTTCAACAAAACACACAGTATTTCCTGTGTGGCAACATCTGCTTTTGTCCAATGACATAAAGCCACAGTATTTTCTTTTTTTTTTTAATGTTTACTTGCCTTTATTAGGTATTCTGACCCTGTCCAACAAATAACATTAGTATGTTTCAAGCCCATACTCCAGAAAGCAAAATTCCACTATCAGAAATCATTTTCTTTTTTTTCATTGACTTGTTTATTTACTTTTAGTTTACAAGATTTAGTTCCACAATCCCTTGAATTTCAAATTTTCTCCCCTCCCTTCCCCCCCACCCATGGTAGCATGCAATCATGTATAGGATCTGCAAATACTTTCACATAGTAAATTAGTCTGGTTGTATAGAAGGGTTGTAACCAATGGAGTGAACAATGGAAAAAAAGAAACAAAACCAAACATGAAAAAGAATGATAGCATGTATTGCTTCAGTCGCCATTTAAACTCTGGTCTTTCTAGATCTTTTTCCAAATGTAGATATCTCCTTCCATCCTGATACTTGCAGAGTTGTCTTATAGCTGTGCGTTCCTGAGAAAAGTCCAGTTTATCAAGGTTGGTCATCACACATACGATGTGTCTGTGATTGTATACAAATTTTTCCTGGTTCTGCTATTCTCACTTAGCATTAATTTGTATAAGCCTCTCCAGGTAGTTATGAAGTCTATCTCCTTCCCATTTCTTATAGCACAATAGTATTCCTTTACATTCATATACCATAGCTTGTTCAGCCATTCCCCAATTGATGGACATCCCTTATATTTCCAGTTTTTTGCCACCACAAAGAGAGCTGCAATGAATATTTTTGTACATATGGGACCTTTTCCCACTTCTGAGATCTCTTTGGGATACAATC
>JAQQSV010021892.1:0-10691 GCA_028646515.1 Pseudochirops corinnae | reverse complement strand
CTCCCTTGATCTCCAGAATATCATATTCCAGGCCCTTTGATCCCATAATGTAGAAGCTGTTAGATCCTGGGTTATCCTAATTGTGTTTCCACAATATTCAATTTGTTTCTTCTTGGCAGCTTGTAATATTTTCTCCTTGATCTGGGGCTCTGGAACCTGGCTATAATATTTCTAGGAGTTTTCTTTTGCGGATCTTTTTCAAGAGGTAATCAGTGAATTCTTTCAAGTTCTATTGTGCCCTCTGGTTCTAAAATATCTGGACAATTTTCCTTGAGGATTTCTTGAAGGATGCTTTCTAAGTTCCTTTTTTTGATCATGGCTTTCAGGTAGTCCAATAATTTTTAAATTGTCTCTCCTGTATCTGTTTTCCAGGTCAGTGGTTTTTTCAAGGAGATATTTCACATTGCCTTGTATTTTTTCATTTGTTTGGATCTGTTTGACAGTATCTTGATTTCTCATAAAGTCATTTGCTTCCATTTGCTCCACTCTAATTCTGAAGGAATAATTCTCTTCAGAGAGCTTTTGAGATTCTTTTTCCATCTGGCAACATCGACTTTTTGAGGCATTCTTCTCCTCACTGGCTTTTTGCCCCTCTTTTGCCATTTGAGTTAATCTATTGTTTAAGGTGTTAATTTCTTTAGTCAGGTTGTTGACTCTCTTTTCATGATTTTCTTGCATCATTCTTATTTCTCTTTCCAATTTTTCCTCCACTTCTCTCATTTGGTTTTCAAAATCCTTCTTCAGCTGATCTCTAGCTTTTAGGTGATCTTAATGTTTCCTGGAAGCTTTTGGTGTGGGAGTTCTGACTGTGTTGTCTTCTTCCTATTCCCTGCTTTGATCCTTCTTGTTCCCAAAAAAGGAATCTAGAGTTTGGTTGCTATTCTTACTTTGCTTCTTTTGCCTGTTCATGGTAGACAGTCAATGATTTTTTAGCTCTGTGGAACTCTGCTTCCAGATGGGAAAGCTCTTTCCCAAATTGCTGGGATTTTCCCAGCTGCCAGAGCTTTTAGGAGGCTACTGCAGCCCCCACCAGCTTTGGCTCACTGAAAACACACCCCAGGACCATCACCCAAGACCACGATCCAGATCCAGGCCACTCAACACAAGAGCACTTGGCTTCTGAAAGATCTCTTGGCCCCCTGCAATCTGCAGGCTGGGAGCTCTGAAGCAGCAATGTGGAGGCAGCTGCAGGACCACCACTTCTGCCGCTTTCTTGCCCTGGAGGCAGTTTGGCCAGACCCGCTTTTCTCCCCCAATTTTAGCTGAGTTCCACTGACCTTTCACTTAGTGCTTTTTTATTTTGGCTTGATAATTCTGGAAACTGCCACAGCTGCCACAGATCCACTCTCCCGAAGCTCCAGCTGCAGTTTGGCTTGGCTTGGCTTCTCCAGCTGCCCCCAGGGCAAAGCCGCAGTTTCAGGCTGGGCTGGTTTCGGCTTCCAGAGCTGAGATGGTCCCTTTGAGCCGAGCTGCCTTCAGCAGGAGATATATCTGTGTGCGTTTTAGAGCCCTAGAATTTATTTAGAGTCATATTTTTTGGTATTTGATGTGGCCGTGTGGGAGCTGCCATACCTTGCTGTTCCTATGCCACCATCTTGGCTCTGCCCCCTGAAATATTGAAGATTTTTGATGGCCTTGCTATGTTCTCTGTGTGTAGTACTAGAACTATAAGGGATCTCTGAGGACATCTAGTCCAGGTTCCACAAAACAAAAAAACAAACAAACAAAAATCTTGAGATCCCCTGCAAAATCCAATCACCTCCTTTTATAGATGAGGCAACTGAGGCCCAGATAGTAAGTGTATATGGGGACATATGTAGTAAGGAAGTATGCCAGAATCCAAATAAAAGTCTCCTGAATTCTAGCTCAGGACATTTTCCACTGGTCCACATTTTCACTTTCCATAGTCATCTATTTCATGAAATGTATTTGGTTCAAGGAAAATGCACTTACTATGTTAGGAATACCAGCTGTTTGGATCAGCTACATACACTCATGCTTTAACTGTACATCCTCTAGGTCTGCACTGCCCTGCCAAGCACGTATTGAGGTGCTTAACACCCTAGTTATGTTGTGGGACATTGTAATGGAAGTATATCTTTAAAGTAAAAAATTCTAGGCTACCTCCAGCCATCTACTTATGTAATTAATTTGAATACAGTTAATAATAGTTACTTTACTATACTTATTCTGTAAATGTATTTGGAACTTTATTCAAAAAGTTACTGAACTGTGCATACCCTCTGACTCAGTGATAGATAAAAAAATGGGAAAAGAGAGCTAGGCAAGAAAATTGTGAAGAGAGAATTAACAGTTATGGAAAAGAAAATAATTCCTTAAAATTAGAATTGGCTAAATGGCAGGCAAAAATTGCATAAGATATTAAGGAATCTAAAATTCAAAGACTGAAAAAAAATAAAAGGAAAAATAGATCCTAGGAGAAAACAACTGACCTGGAAAATAGATCAAGAAGAGATAATTTAAGAATAATTTTACTAACTCAAAGCCATGAATGGTAGCAACAACAAAAAGCTCAGAAATCACATTTCAAGAAATTCTAAAGCAAAATTGCCATTAAAGCTTAAAACTAGAGGACAAAGTGGGAATGAAAAGAATCCATCAGCCACTTTCTCAAAGAAACTCCAAAATTAAAACTCACAGGAATATAGTAGCTAAAATCCAGAACTTACAGGGCAAGGGGAAAATACTATAACCAGAAAGAAAGAAATCATTTAAAACTTTGGAGCTATATTCACGATTACACACGACTTAGCAGCCACCACTATAAAGGAACAGAGTTCTTGAAATAATGATATTTCTAGAATACAAAAGGATCTAGGATTATAACCAAGAATAAACTTTCCAGCAAGAATGCATACAATCCTACAAGAGGGAAATGGACATTAATGAAATAGAGGACTTCCAGACACTCCTGATGAAAAGATCAGTGCTGAATAAAAAAAAATGACATTCAAAAAAATTCAAAAGAAGCATAGAAAGTTAGGAGTGAGAAATCATAAGGAACTTAACAAGGTTAAACTGTTTACATTTACATATAGGGAGATGACACGTGTAAACCCACAAGAATTTTATCATTATTAGAGTAGTTAGAGAGAGTATAATTACACAGAGATCATGGATGCAAGTTCATTTTGTTGGAATGATCACAACAGAAGAATGGAAGGTTGAGGAAGGGGAAAACAGAGAAGAAAGAAGAAAATTATCACATATAAATGGAATTTAAAAGTAATAGTTTGTACAATAAGGTGGTCAGTGAGGGGAAATGGGAGGTGCTTGAACTTCACTCTCATCTAAACTGATTCAAGGAGGGACGAATAATCATACACACACAGTTGGATATAGAAATTCATCTTACCAAAAAAGGGAAGAGGAAGGGAAAGGAGTTAAGAGACCATAGAGAATGAGAGATGATAGATTAAGGGAGTCAGTGGTTAGAAGTAAAACAGAGTCTTGAGAAAATGAAAGGGTAAAAAAGGATGGAGGCATATACACAGCTACCAATCATAACTGTGAATATGAATGAGATGAACTCACTCATAAAATGGAAAAGAATAGCAGAATGGATCAGCAACCACAATCCAACAATATGTTGTTTAAAAGGAACATATCTGGAATAGAAAGATACAGATACAGCCAAAATTAGTTACTAGACAACAATCTATTGTCTTTCAATTGAATAAATGAAAAATGTTTTAAATACACAATTTTCAAAGTGTAAAATATGGAACTTACATATCCAAATCTTTAAAAAATTATTTGAACAAACCCATGTGAATGCCAAACAAAAATAATCTTTGTGCGGGTGAATTTGAAATAGAATTCTACCAAAACTTTAAAGAAAATAACAACAATAATATCAATGCTACATAAACTGTTTGCAAAAATAATGAAAGTCCTTTAAAAAAATGTTTATGAGACAAATATGTCAAGACCAAGAGAGGAAATAAAAGAATAAGAATCTAAAGATTGATTACACTAGTGACTATTGATGCAAAAATAATGGTAAAATGTTATTGATAAAACTGTGGCAA
Organism: Pseudochirops corinnae; assembly: GCA_028646515.1. Classification (NCBI taxonomy): domain Eukaryota; kingdom Metazoa; phylum Chordata; class Mammalia; order Diprotodontia; family Pseudocheiridae; genus Pseudochirops; species Pseudochirops corinnae. The sequence continues at coordinate 6,639 of JAQQSV010021892.1, read as the reverse complement.
TGCTAAAATATTTGTTATAATCATAACATAAAGCATACTGTGAATTCAACAATGGTGAAATATTAGGGAAATATACATGGAATTGATCACATTAAGTAGAAAATCATATAAAATTATATGACTTGATCAAAAGATTCAGAAAAAGCTGAAATGTAGCATTCATTTTAAACAACAAAAAAAAATCATTATCAAAAGTATATATTGAATATCAAAGACAAGCAGTATTTGTACAGAAAAAAACACTGGGGACATTCCCAGTATGATCAGGAGCAAAGCAAAGGTGCCCTCCATATTTATTATTCATCAGTGGCAAAACTTATGGGGACAGATGCAACAGAAGGAAAAACAATAAAGAAATAAGTAAGGGCAAAGGAAAGGAAAATGTGTCTCTCCATAGAACCTTAGAGAATCCACATAAAAGTAATCAAAGCAATTAGCACCTTCAGTAAAGTAGCAAAATATAGCTAGTTCCTAAATATCATGAATAATGAATGTCCTGAAGTGCTCACATGCATTTGAATTCATACTATTTGATATTATGATTATGAAAAATAAGTTTATTGGTTCTAGTGTAATGGAAATAAGGATGTGTAAATTTGAGTAATGGGTCTAATTCAAGGTAATGCATTATTTTGACTAATCAGGACTTGATTAAAATGGGTAAAATATATAAATATTTTATATATAAATACATTTTTAAAAATCAGCTTTTCTGTATATTATTTGGAGGAAGGAAAGAATTATTATAATTTAAGACAAAATGAATCAAAAATCTGAAAATTGACCTAGTAAGATATGTGAAAGACATACATAAATGCTACTTTAAGAATTTTTACACAATAAAAGAAGACCAAAAGTGGAGAGCAATTAAATGTTCATGACTGAGCAACATTGATCTAGTATAAATGAGTATGCTACCAAAATTAATCTGTATATTTAGTATATGATAATAAAATTGCCAAAGGATAACTGTACAGTATCAGACAAAATAATAACAAAATTAATTTGGTGGAATAAAAGGTCATGAACATTAACACTTTTTTTTTTAGATGAGGAGAGAAGGCAACTTGGTAATATTAGCTCTTAAATTATTTTTAAAAATCCATTATAACTATTTGAATTGGCAAAATATAATAGATCAGTGAGATAGACTTAAATAAAAAATAACTGGAAACAAATGAATACATAATTTCCGTATTTGATACACTCAAAAACATTAACTACTTTAAAAAGTAATTGAGGGGGAGGGAAGTATAAAAGTGTTTTTTTTTTTTTAGTTTCATGCAATCAAAATTATTTCTTTTATTTTCTGTAATCTAATGCATCTCTTGTTTGGTAATAAACTCTTCCCCTACTGATAGATCTGACAGGCATATTTTTCCATGTTCCCCTAATTTATTTATGATATCACCCTTTATGTCTAAAATACGTATCAGTTCTGATCTTATCTTGATATATGATGTGAGATGTTCGACTCTGCCTAGTATCTGTCAAACTACTTTCCAGTTTTCCTAGCAATTTTGTCAAATTTTGAGTTTTTACCCCAAAATCTTTAAGTTTTTTCTTAAACACAAAGTTACTATGGTAATTTACTATTATACATTGTGTACCTAATCGAGTTCCACTGATGAATCACTCTATTTTTTAGCCAGGAGCAGATTGTTTTGATGATTACTATTTTTTTAATAGAGTTTAAAATCTGGAACTGCTAGACCACCTTCCTTAATATTGTTTTTTTTTAATAGATTTCCTTGATATTCTTGATCTTTTGTTTTCCAGATTATTGTTATTATTATTTTTTATTGGTTTTGGCTCTGTAAAATAATTCTTTGGTAGTTTTATTGGCATGGCACTGAATAAGTAAATTAACTTTAGTAAAATTGTCATTTTATTTTATTGCCTTGACCTACAAATGAGTAACTAATATTTTTCCAATTATTTAGGTCTGTTTTTATTTGTGTGAAGCGTTCTATAATTGTGCTCATATGATACCTGGTTTTGTCTTGACAGGTAGACTCACATATATTTTATTTTGTCTACAATCATTTTAAATGGAATTTCTCCTATCTTTTCTTGCTAATAATTTCCATGGGTTTATTTTGTATCTTGTAACTTTGATGAGGTTGTTAATTATTTCAGCTACATTTTTAGTTTATTCTCTAGGGTTCTCTAAGTATATCATCATATTTTCTGTTAAAAGTAATGGTTTCATTTCCTCATTCTAGTTCCTTCAATTTTTTCTTCTTATCTTATTGCTATAGCTAGCATTTATAGTAGCATACTGAATATTAATGGTGATACTGGATAGCCTTGCTTCACTCCAGAGCTTATTGAGAAGGTTTCAAATTTATTTCCTTTAAAGATAATTATTACTCTTCATTTTGCATAGATACTACTTAACACTGTAAGAAAGACTACCTTCAAATTTTCCTTAAAATGATAAGCAGCACCTACCTAAACCCATCATCAAGCATTATATGTAATGGGTATACAATAGAAGCATTTCCAATAAGATCAGTGGTGAAACAAGATGTCCATTATCACAACTGTTATTGAATATTACACTAGAAATGTTAGCTTTAGGAATAAAAGAAGAAAAAGAAAGCAAAGGAATTAGAACGGGCAATGAAGCAGCAAAGCTTTGACTCTTTGCAGATGATGGTATACTTAGAGAATCTAGAAAATCAACTAAAAAACTACTTGAAATAATTGACTACTTTAGCAAAATTGTAGGATACAAAATAAGCCCACATAAATCATCAGCATTTTCATAAATTACTACCAAAGCCCACAAAGAGATAGAGAAATTTCATTTAAAATAATTATAGACAACATAAAATATTTGGGAGTCTACATGCCAAGGCAAACTCAGAAACAATATGAACACAATAACAAAACACTTTTCATACAAAGTCAAATCTAAACAATTGTTAAAATGTCAATTGCTCATGGGTAGGCTGAGCTAATATAATAAGAAGGACATTTCTACCATTTGCTTATTCAGTGCCATACCAATGAAATTACCAAAAATTATTTCATGGACCTAGAAAAAATAATTAGAATATTCATCTAGAAAAGCAAAAGATCAAGAATATCAAGGGAATTAATGAAAAGCAAAACAAGGGAAGGTGGCCTAGCTCTACCAGATCTAAAGCTAAATTATGAAACAGTAACCATCAAAACTATTTGGTACTGACTAAGATATAGCATGGTGGATGGAATAGGTTAGGTACACAAGACAGTAGTTCATGAATATAGTAATCTATTGTTTGATAAACCCCCAAATTCTAGTTTCTGGGATAAGAACTCACTATTGGACAAAAACCACTGGGAAAAGTGAAGAATAGTGTGGCAGAAACTAGGTATAGACCAACATCTTACACAATATACCAACATAAGATTGAAATGGTTACATGATTTGGAAATAAAGGAAGATACCATAAGCGAATTAGGAGAGTGATGAATAGTTTATTTGTCATATCTAAAGAGAAGGGAAGAATTTATGAGCAAACAAGAGATAGAGAACATTATGAAATGGAAAATGGATAATTTTAATTACACTAAATTAAAAAGATTTGGCACAAATAAAGTCAATGGAACCAAGATTAGAAGGGAAGCAGAAAGCTGGGAATTAATTTTTATAGCCAGTGTCTTGATAAAGGCCTCATCTCTAAAATATATAGAGAATTGAGTCAAATTTATAAGAAAGCAAGTTATTCCCCAACTGATAAATGATCAGGGGATATGGACAGGTAGTTTTCAAAGGAATAAATTAAAGCAACTATAGTCATTTTTTTAAAATGATGCTCTAAGTAACTATTGATTAGGGAAATGCAAATTAAAACAACACTGACATATCAACTCACACCTATCAGATTGGTTAATGTGACAAAACAGGAAAATTATAAGAATTGGAGGAGATGTGGAAAAATTGGAACACTAATATATTGTTGGTAGAGTTGTGAACTGATTCAACCATTCTGGAGAGCAATTTGGAACTATGTCCAAAAGGCTATAGAACTGTGCATACCTTTTGATCCAGCAATACCACTAGTAGGTCTGTATCCCAAAGAGATTATAAAAAAGGGAAAATAACCTATGTGCACAAAAATATTTATAGCAGTCCTTTTTGTAGTTGCAAAGAGTTGAAAATTGAAGCAATGTCTATCATTGAGGGAATGGCTCAACAAGTTGTGATATATGGTTGCAATGGAATGCTATTGTTCCATAAGAAATGATGAACAGGCAGATTTTAGAGAAATCTGCAAAGATTTACATGAACTGATGCAGAATGAAATGAGCAGAACCAGGAGAACATGGTACACAGTAAAGCAACATTGTGCAGTTGACCAATTTTGATAGATTTAGCTCCTCATCAATGCAATAATCTAAGACAATTCCAAAAGATTCGTGATGGAATATACTATCCACATCTAGAGAAAGAACTATGGAGTCTGAATGCAGATCAAAGCATACTATTTTCTCTTTTTTTTGGTTTTTTTTTTTCTTTCTCAGGGTTTTTTTCCCCTCTTTTGTTCTGATTCATAGTGAGACTGTTTACCTATTTTGAGTTGCTTTGCTTTAGAAAAGCATATCTAGGAACCTGTGCTAGCAACCATCTGCTAGGGTGTTTGCTGATACGCTAATGTGGAAATATGTTTAATATGATTCTACATGTATGGCCTATATCAGAATGCATGCTGTCTTGGATAGGAGGGAGGATAGGGAAGGGAAAGAAGAAAATGTAGAACTAAAAATCTTACAAAAATGAACTTTGTAAACTAAAAGTAACTAAGTTAAAGAATAAAAAAAGATTAAAAATAAAGTTATCAGTGATCTTTTAATTGTCAAAAATAATAAAAAAAAAGAAAGGTTCCATTCATTCCTATCCTTTCTAGTGTTTGTTTTTTTTAAATAGGAATTGGTGTTGTATTTTATAAAAGGATTTTTCTGCCTCTGTTGATGCAATTATATGATTTTTGTTGCCATTGTTATTGATATGGTCAATTATGTTGAGAGTTTTCTTAATATTGAACCAGACCTGAGTTTCTGGTTTAAATCCACTTGATTGTAATGTTTGATAGTAGTATATGCTATATTTGAATGATTTCTTTCTTGCTGCTTGAAGTATTTTCTTTTTTTTTTCCTGAGGAGCTCTGTAATTTGGCTATAACATTCCTGGGAGTTTTAATTTTAGGATCTCTTTCAGGAGGTGATTGGTGGATTCTTTCATTTTTCTATTTTACCCTCTGGTTCTAGGATATTTGGACTGTTTTCTTTAATAATTTCTTGAAATATGATATCTATTTTCTTTCTTTGGCCATTGGTTTCAGGTAATCCAATAGTTCTTCAATTATGTCTCCTTAATCTATTTTTCAGGTCAGTCATTTTTATAATGAGATATTTCACATTTTCTTCTATTTTTTGCTCTCTTTTTACCTTTTAAATTGTTCCTTGTTATCTTATAGAGTCATTAAAGTTCTATATGCCCTATTCTAATTTTTAAGGAATTATATTTGTGAATTTTTGTAACTTTTTTTTTCCAGTTTGGCCAATTCTGTTTATAAGATGTTATTTTTTTTTCAGTATTTTGTGCTCTTTTTCTCCCCTTTTTAACCAAGCTGCTGTCTTTTCATAATTTTCTTGTTTTGTTTTCTTTACTTAATTTTTCCTTTACTGAAGAGGTTACCCATAAAATGTAGAGAGTCATGGTTAGGGTGCCTGAGATGCCAAAATGACAACACACTGTGTCCTCCTGAATGAATTTGACTCAAGTTTTCTCTCAGCCAAAGAAAAGTAAAGTTTTTTGAAAGTTCACCTGTATTGGACACAGAGCAAATCTGTGCTAGGTCATTTTATGGTGCTCTCACACATATGAGGGAAAGATGGGGTCTTATATACAGAAAAGTTGTGGGAGGAATCTAGAGGAAGTCTAGGGGAGGAGTTTGGGGAGGGTCTACAGGAGGAGCCAGATGAGGTCAGACTCCAGTAATGAGTCTGGGGAGAGTCTTCAGGAGGAGTTAATAAGGTCAGGTAACAGTTGATTTGCTATAGATATTTTGATAGGCTCAAGGGTGAGAAGTAGATGGACAATGGAGGGCCAAGCTAGTAACAGAGGCTTGGGCAGAGCCACAGTGAAAGGCTTATGGCCTCATGCAAATGCCTCATCAAGTGGGAAGATGCAATCAGAGTTCAAGGGGGTTCCCAGAGCTTGTACCTCAAAGATTCAAGGAGAGCTCAAGGGAGTTCCCAGAGCCTGTGCCTCATCATTACAACCCTTATTTTATTTTTGAAATCATTTTTAGCTCTTCTAGGAATACTTGTTGCACTTGTTTACAGTAGTCTTTCTCTTCCTTGCCATCATAGTAGCTTTTTATGGTCAGGTTCTTCTGTTGTTGCTATTTGCTCATCTTTCCACCTTATTTCTTTTTTTTTTTCAATGACTTGTTTATTTACTTTTAGTTTACAAGATTTAGTTCCACAATCACTTGAGTTTCAGATTTTCTCCCCTCCCTTCCCCCTGCCCCCCATGGTGGTGTGCAATCATGTATAGGATCTGCAAATACTTTGACACTGTACAAACAGTCTGGTTGTATAGAGGGGTTGTAACCAATGAGTGAACAATGGGAAAAAAGAAAC
>JAQQSV010021891.1:0-10691 GCA_028646515.1 Pseudochirops corinnae | reverse complement strand
TCAACAACCTGACTGAAGAAAATAACACCTTAAAAAATAGATTAACTCAAATGGCAAAAGAGGCCCAAAAAGCCAAAGAAGAGAAGAATGCCTTAAAAAGTTGAATTTGCCAGATGGAAAAAGTATCTCAGCTCACTGAAGAGAATAATTACTTCAGAATTAGAGTGGAGCAAATGGAAACAAATGACTTGATGAAAAATCAAGATACTATTAAACAGATCCAAACAAATGAAAAAATAGAAGGCAATGTGAAATATCTCCTTGAAAAAACCACTGACCTGGAAAATAGATCTAGGAGAGACAATTTAAAAATTATTGGATTACCTGAAAGCCATGATCAAGAAAAGAACCTAGAAATCATCCTTCAAGAAATTCTCAAGGAAAATTGCCACAATATTTTAGAACCAGAGGAGAAAATAGAACTTGAGAGAATTCAACAATCACCTCTTGAAAAAGATCCCAAAAAGAAAACTCCTAGGAATGTTATAGCTAGGTTCTGCAGTTCCCAGATCAAGGAGAAAATATTACAAGCTGCCAAGAAGAAACAATTTGAAAATGCGGGAACACAATCAGGATAATCCAAGATCTAGCAGCTTCTACATTAAGGGATCAAAGGCCCTGATGATATTCTGGAGATCAAGGGAGCTAGAATTAAAACCAAAAATCACCTACCCAGAAAAACTGAGTATAATGTTTCAGGGGAAAATATGGTCATTCAATGAGGTGGAGGACTTCCAAGCATTCTTGAGGAAAAAACCAGAACTGAACAGAAAATTTGACATTCAAACACAAGAAGAATGAGAAGGTAAACAGAAAAGAAATCATAAGGAACTTATCAAAGTTGAACTATTTACATGCCAACGTGGAAAAATGAACATTGTAACTTGTGAAACTTTTCTCAGTATGAGGACAGATGAAGGGGATATAAATGATATATATGTATACACACATATGTCTGTATAGGAGGGTATATATGCATATGAATACATACATGAGTGCAGGTATTTATGTGTATGTGGACAGAGGGCACAGGATCAATTGATTAAGAAGGGATGATATTGTAAAAGGTGTAATTAAGAGGTGGGAGAGGAATAGAATGAGAGAAGATAGGGAGAGACAGAATGGGGTTAATCATCTCATATAGAAGAAGCAAGGGATAACTGTTACAATGCAGGGGAAGAACAGGAAGGCAAAAGGGAATGGGTCACCCTTACTCTCATTGAATTTGGCTTAGGAAAGGAATGACATACACTCTAAAGTGGTTATCTTGCCCTGCAGGAGAGTAGGGGGGATGGGGATGAGAGGAGGGAAGATGGAGGGGAGAATGTGTGGGGGGAAGGGATGTTAGAAGCACACACTTCAGTAAAGGGACAGGAACAAAATAGAGAACAGAAAATGGTGCAGGGGGGATGGGATAGGAAGGAGGGAAATATAGTCAATATTACACAATAAGTTCATTGTGGAAATGTTCTGTGTAACTACACAGGTATGGCCTGTATTCAATCACCTGACTTTCCAGTGGGAGTGAGTGACAAAAGAGGAATGGAAAGAATCCAGAATTTAAAGTTCTAAAATCAAATGATTAAAGTACATATATTTGTATGTATATAATTATTATTATTATTTACATGCAACTGGGAATTAAGATATACAGGCCTTGGCGCAGGGAGATCCATCTTACCCTACCAGGAAGTCAGAGGGGTTATGGGGGAGGATATAGGAGAGAGAAGATTGGGGGAGGGGGTATACAGTAGGATGGCTGTTTTGGGGTGGTGGGTAAGGGAAAGATGGGGAGAAAATTTGTAACTCAAAATCTTGTGGAAATCAATGATGTAAACCAAAAAATAAAAAATAAACAAAAGGAAAAAAACAAAACAAAAACAAAGTATTATAAACAAACATCAACACAGACAGAGAAGAAAAACAGAGTGCTAGGATACCATATGATTTTTCCTTCTTGACTCTGCCACCACAAGAGTCCTCTTCTCATTTCTGACTTTCTCAGCTTGTGCTCTTCCTTATATAGATATTGGTTCCTCCCCTTCCTGTTGCAGCAGTTCATGAGTTCTAGGGTTCACAAGTTGTGGGGTTCACCCATTCTGCTTTTTTTAGAAATATTAACTTTTTTTTATTTTTAGTCTACATCATTCATTTCCATAAGATTTTGAGTTACAAATTTTCTCGCCATCTTTCCTCTACCCACCACCCCAAAACAGTGATCCCACCGTATACCCCCTCCCCCCATCTGCTCTTTCCTATATCCTCCTCCTTCACCCCTCTGACTTTCTGGTAGAGCAAGATGTATCTCCCTACTCCAGTGCCTATAAATCTTATTTCCCAGTTGCATGTAAATAATAATAATAATAATAAATAATAATAATATTTTTAAAGCATTTTATTTTAAAACTTTAAATTCTAGATTCTTTCCCTTCCTCCCTTGTCATCCACTCCCACTGGGGAGACAAGCAATTCAATACAGGCTGTATATGTGTAGTTATGCAAAACATTTCCACAATGGATATATTGCTAAAGATTGGCCATATTTCCCTCCATCCTATCCCACCCCCCACTTGTTCTATTCACTACTTTGTCCCTGTCCCTTTGCAAAAGTATGTGCTTCTAACTACCTTCCCCCCCAACCTGCCCTCACCTCCATCATCCCCCCTCTCATCCTCTTGCCGCTTCTCTCCTTTAAGGCGTCATGCCCAATTTAGAGTGTATGTCATTCCCTCCCTAAGCCAAATTCAGTGAGAGTGAGGTTGATGTATTCCCTTTTGCCTTCCTTTTCTTCCCATCTATTTTAACAGTTATCCCTTGCCTCTTCTATACGAGATGATTAACCCCATTCTGTCTCTCCCTGTCTCCTCTCATTTTATTCCTTTCCCACCTCTCAATTTGACCTTTAAATATAATTCCTTCCTATTCAATTGATTCTGTGCCTTCTGTCTATGTATGCCTGTACACATATATACACACACTCACATAGGTATTCATACACATATATACCCTTCTATATAGACATATATTCTGTTTCTTAACAGACTTGATACAAGACACAAAAGAAACTTGAGCTAATACCAGGTGTTAATTGAACAGCTGAAACAAGGTGTGAACTACTTCTGTGCCTGCCATTACAAGCCACAAGAGCTGAGATGATAGAAAAGACAATTTGTTGATGAAAAATAGAATGGGGATTGCTTTAACATATAGAAGGATTAGCCTTGATAAGGAGTAAGGGTACTTGATCACCTGAGACAAGAGTGAAAGAAGAGAAAGTGACAGAAAGTATTTTGGTGATAGGAGATAGGAAAAGGGAGAGGAGGAAGTTGTAGCTAATGGCCTCAGTTTTTTTCTGTAAAATATGAGGAAAAGTTCTTACTTGAGAAAATAGGGGGATGGAGTTCTATGGGAGGTTTGAGGGGGAATGACAATGTTTGGAAAAGCTGCTATAGAGAGTGGGATAGTGACTTGATAAGGATCATATAGAATTGCATAGTGATAGTTAGAGCTTAATTGAGGTTGTATAACTTAAATATGTAGTGGACCAAGACAGAATTATCACATGATTTTTTTCCATCTTCTTTCATCATGACATGTGAGAGGGAGGGTGACAAATGGGGAGAGTAAATAAAGACTGAGATTTGACTGAGTATAACTGGTGATATGATAAAGGGTCTGAGGATTGAAGAGAGGACACCATAGAATTTAATTGATTCATCAAAGGGTCAAAACAGAGACAAGGAGAGAGCAGTTAATGCAGGGAAGATGGCTGGGAGATATTTGAAAGGTCAAGGGACTAGAAGATATGTTTTAGATAAAGAAAAGGTTTTTGTAAGAAAAGGCAGATATAAGAGTAAAAAGCCAATACTTTATATAAGGGGATTTCAGAATTCTTGAACATAGAGGTAGTACATTTGTGGGTAATGACAAGACCATTTTTTTCTGTGTCTTAGGTGGAATGCAGGTATAGCTCATGGGAGCTAAGTAGGTTGAGAGTTGAATGGATAAAGTATTTGAAGGAGAATGACTAAGTATGCCCCCCTAGTATGAGAGGAAGGGTGGGGAAGGAGAGACACTGTGATCCAGATATCAAATAGAATCAAAATATCAAAACTGAATTCAGGAAGGAGAGTGGCCTGGTTGGTAGTGTGAGTGTCTTTAGACAATATCTACCAAGAGTTTCATTGAGTGGTAGATAAAAATGACTTGAAGCTCAAAGGAAGAAAGCTTATTGGATGATAGAGAAAGGTGGAGAACCTGGAAGTGGCAATGTGGAGCAAGGAATGTTTCAACTCCTGTACCTCAACCAATGAGCCAAAGAGAATGAATACAGGTGCAGCCAGTACTGGAAAGGGTGGCAATGAAGAGGAAAATCAGATTTCAGTAAGAACTAGTAAATGGAAGAGAGAGGAAAAAAAGAAGTTGTCTATGTAACAGGCATTCCAGAGGGCACAGTGGCAGTGACAATCAATCTGGTCAGTCATTCAGTTTGCATTTATTATATGCCTTCTATGTGCTAGGCACTCTACTGAGCACTAGGAATACAAAGAAAGGCAAAAATAGTGCCTACTCTCAAGGAGTTCACAATCTAAAACAGAAAAAAGATGTAAAAAGCTGTATACAAACAAGGTATATTCAGGATAAGTTGGAAATAATCAGTGGAATAAGGCACCAGAATTAAAGGGGATCAAAGAAGGTTTCCTATAGAAAGTGAGGTTTTAGGTGGGATTTGAAATAAGTCAGAAAAGCCAGGAAGTAGAGATGAGGAAGAAGATCATTTTAGTAATAGGGGATGGCCAAGGAAAATGTTCAGTCTTGTGTGAGGAAAAGCAAGAATGCTAGCATCACAAAAGTATAGTATATATGGTGGCTGGGCTTGGAATGTAAGGTATAAGAAGACTTGAAAGGTAGGAACAAGTCAAATTGTGAGGAACTTTGAATATTAAACAAAATTTTACATTTGATACTGGAGGTAAAAGGAAGTTATTAGGGTTTATACAGTAGGATAGTGACATGGTGAGATCTATGCTTTAGGAAGATCATTTTGACAGTTCAATGAAGGAAGGACTAGGATGGGGAGAGACTTGAGATAGCCAACCAGGCAGCTATTACAATGCCCTTGACATGAAATGTTGAGGGCATGTATTGAGGTGGTGGCAGTGTCAGAAGAAAGAATGAAGCATATCAGAGAGAAGTTTCAAAGGTAAAATTGACAGGGATTTTAAGTGGATTAGATAGGAAGAGTGACAGATAAAGAAGACTTAAAATGACCTGCAGGCTGAGGGTCTGGGTGACTGGAAGATGATAGTCCCCTCAACAGTAAAGAGAAGTTAGTAAGAGGGCATAATGAATTTTTAAAACTTATCTGAGGTGGAATGGGAGAAGAGTAGCTTGAAGAACTGAATGGTTAAGTTATTTGAGGGAGAATCAACAGGTATGTTCAAGTCCCCTAGTATGAGAGCAAGAGTTGTGAAGGAGAGAAAAACTGTTGATATCATCCTCATGGAGTTCAGGAAGGGGAGTGACCTTGGGGGTCTATAGACAATAACTACCAAGAAAGATAATGATTTCAGCTTGGAAAATTGTTGAGTTTAAGATGTCTATGAGAAATCTAGTTCAAGATGTATTATAGACAGTTGGAGATGTGGGATTCAAGGTCAGTAGAGATGTAAGAGTTGGATAAATTGAATTTTGAAATAATATAGAGGGAGAAGAGAACAGGTACCGAACAGAGCCCTGGGGGACACCTGTCTTTAGTGGGCATGACCTGGATGAATATTCAGCAAAGGGGTCTGAGAATAATTGGTCACATAGATAGAAGGAAAGATAGGGAATAGTGCTATGAAAATGTAGAAAGAAGAGAGTATCAAGGAGTAGGAGTGATTGGCAGGGTTAATGTAATAGTAAGGTAATTTGAAGATCCTCTTATATTGGCAAGCACTTAGCACCTTGTTTCAAGTGTGATTGTATTAAGTATTACCATCCAGAACTTGTATATCCCATGGTGGCAAGAACTTCCTGTTTTAACAGGAAGGAGCAAAACAGGGAGGAGCTAATACCTTATATAAGGAAAAGCCCAAGCTGAGAGAGGCCAGAATTTCTCTCACCAAGCATCTGGAGGTTGGGCTGCTACTGCTGGACTGAGGACTGAACTGAGAATTGAGAAGAACTGAGAAGAGAAATGAGAACTGAGAACTGAGATAAAATTTCTTAGATTAAGCCATGCAGAGGCTAAAAAGGAGAGGCTCCAGCTGGAGAAAGGGATTTTTATTTTTGAGAACAGAATTTGTGGTGTAGTAGCTTCTTCTTCTGGAACTTCTACTGAGATCTTTCTTCTAGGGACTTCTGCTGAGGAGCTACTGTGAGTGAGAGAGGAGGATCCCTGCTTGAGGAAACCTGTTCTGTTGTGAAGGCTTGGGAATGAGGATGTTCACTGCATTAAGCATGTATACCAACGTTGTGGTTACTGTAATGACTTTGACTTTCTGGTTTTGGGGCTTGGTTTCCTGGTATTTGAATAAGGACTTGAGGTGGACTAGACACTGTGAACTTCAATATGGAACAGGAACTGCATGGAGAGCTGGACAAGGAAGTGGGAGCTGTCTGCCTTTGAACTCAGGTGGTAATTGGTTAGAGTTGGGCGGGAGCTAGGACCATAGAAGAGGAGCTATGGAAGCTGAGAGCCTGCCTTGAGTCAAGATGAAGAGACTTTTCCTTGGGTATTTAATGCCGAGTGATAAAACTGTAACTTACTTGTGACCTAGGGGTGGATGGCCTTTGTACTTTCCACTACTCCTTAAGAGGGTACTGAGTAGGGACTGATGATATTGTAACTTAACTACACTCAATGGGTGGAGGACTTTGACTTTTGTACTTTGTGATTGAATTAAGGACTTTGTGATTGACTAAATGAATGTACTTTGCTTAAAACTTTGGGACCACTTTGGTGAAAACTATGTGGCCATTTTAGTGATAAGTTGTGAAGTTAAAACATTCTGAATGCTGTACCTTGATTTTTTAAAAATGTTTTGTCTTTGTTACTGAATAGAGAGTTTACTATATGTATAATCAGAACCTTGAAAGCTGTTCACAGTGTCAGTCCTCTGGAAAGCTGCTGGTGCTTGGCTTTACAGGAGGTCGAGAAGGATAAGGATTGAGAAAAGGTCATTCATTTGTGTATGGATGCATAGGTTCAAAACCAGATATTTTCAACCAACATAAAAGGACTGTTTTAAAAAGTTAACAACCAATATCTATAAGGGCAGAGACCAAGGGCATATCCAAGTAGTGTAGCCACAGCTGGCAATTTGAAAATTAATGAATGAATAAGTGATCAATGAATTACCAAATAAACAATTACCCAAATAAATAAAGGAAATATTTAAATCTAAATCAGTCTTGAGGTCAGAAGCAACAAATTATCAACAGAAAGATCTGCCAAATCAAGTTCAATGACAGGAATGTAACAGTATCATCAGCTAAAGGTCAATTAGCTTCATTAATGAAAGGCAGCAGGGAGTCTAGAATTAGCATTGCCTCCAAACCCAGCTTTATAAAGTCCAACTGTGTTGTTTTTAATAGCATCCCGGGAAGAAAAGACAAGATAAAAGTCCAAGACTATATTAGTGACAAAACAGAAGGAAAATTTACCAGTTTTTCAACTACAAAATACTTTTTAGATGTGCCGATTATCCAGGATAAGACATCAGATATCAGATAGAAGAAAGAAATCCTAGTAAAAGAAGTTGCCATAGAGGCAATAATTTTTAGAATCCAGGCAAATATTTTCTTCCTGCTATACAAAATTTGATGTAATAAAGTGGGAAATGAACTGAGACTCAGGAGACCTAAATTTCCAAGTTCCAGATTTCATGGTAAAATATAAGGTAAGTAAAGTTAGGGAGAGCTAAATGGCACCGTAGATAGAGTGCTGGGCCTGGACTCAGGAAGACTAATTTTCATGAATTCAGTTCTGGCGTTGGACTAGTTTTTTGACCTGGGCAAGTTGGTTAATCCTCTTTGCCTCAGTTTCCTCATTTGTAAAGTGAGCTGGAGAAGGAAATGGCAAACCACTCCAATATCTTTGCCAAGAACACTCCAAATGGTGTCATGAAGTGTCAGATACCACTGCTATATCGATAGCAATTCTAAAGTCATCTCTCTGGTTCTTTGTTAGGGATAGACCTGGACTCCAAAAAGATATGCTTATAATTGGGCAGTTAAGAAGAGAATATTTATTTTACCCTAATATGGCAAGGATATGCAGCACTTACCTTTTATGGACACAATCCTCCAAAACCTCCCATGGAAATTGTTTCATTTCAGATTCCCCTACGATGATACCTACCTGAGTCCAGAAGCCCCATATATACTTGGTGACTTTTTCCTCAATTATTCCTACTCTTGATATATAACTATCCTGTCTAGTTTCTCCATTATACCTCACTTTGATACCAGTAATTCTGTGGTTCACAATTTCTTGTTGGTGATACACTAACGGCTATTTATCCTTGATATACCATTTGGGCAATCCACAAGTTTAATTCTTTAGAGATAGTTGTTATATGTCATATTCTCAGCCATGCTCATCATTAAAAGAATATTGAAGTTTAGAAGTTGGGCTTTCATTTCAGGGAGAAATTTGGGGTCTTTGAAAATAATGCTAAATTTAAAAAAAAAATACAATCCAGGTCACTTTTCTCTTTTTTTCAGTTCTGTACTCAGATCATTGCTCTGCTGAAATATGTGTCACATAATAATAGGATAGAGACAGGGTTTGCTCTCTATTCACTACACTATGCTGCCTTCCTCCATAATAATAACTGCCAGTTATACAGTATTTTAAAGACTGCAAAGCACTTTATATTCATTGTATATCATATGAATCTACAACACTATAATGAGGTAAGTGTTACAGATATTATTTTCCCCATTATACACATGATTAAACAAAGGCTCAGAGAGTCTCATGGTCACATAGTTAATGACAGGATTAGGATTCAAACCCAAGGGTTTTTTGACTCCAAACCTAGCCCTTTTATCATTATCCCATAGTGTCACTCAGGACCAGCTCTAGCTGCTGTCCATCTGCACACCATAGTCCTGACATTTTTCATCAGCTTAAGTTTTTATTTCATTTCATTTTGTTTTATTTTTTCCATGTGGATAGTTAGAATGAAATATTTTTATCAGTTAAGCCTCATATAAAAGGCTCTAAAAATGCTGAGGATTAATACACCTAGCACAATGCCATTTGGGAGTTTTACCACCTTTAAAGTGTGACAAAAAGTTCAGATTTCTGTTGATAGACTAAAACTAACAACATGTAAAACATAGAACATGTGTTTTGAGCACTATCTTAATTACTGATGACTACAAACTTTTTTTGTTATGTTCCACTGGACTAAACAGTGGTTTCTTCAGGGGTCTCTTTAGCAATAAATTTAATGTTTTTTTTTTTTAATGATAAAAGAGTACTATAGATTTTATTGCTTTTAATTCCCTAAACTCATTTCCAGATCATTTAGTCACTTCTATGGAATTATTATTTAAAACTGCCAGTAAGTGAAAGGAATAAATAAAAGGAATACAAAATTAATTTGTAATCTTAAGGCCAATAATCTGGATAGAATTATGTCATAACGTATAATGTGACTTTTGGCACAATAACTTTCTCATTATATGTCTTTAACATATGTACAGAATTCTACTTGTTCAGTCATGTATGACACTTAGTGACCCCATTTGGTATTATCTTGGCAAAGATACTGGGGTGATTTGCTTTCCTTTTTTATCTCATTTTACAGAACAACTGGGGCAGGGGGTGGAGCCAAGATGGCGGTGTAGCAGCAGCAACATATTGTAGCTCTGACATAGCCACCCCAAAATACCCATAAAATATGACTCTAAACTAATCCTACAACTCCAAAACGCACACAAATATACTTTCCACTAAAGTCAGCTCGGCTACGAGGAACCATATCAGCACTGCGAACCAAAACCAGCCTGGCCTAAAGCCCTGGCTGAGCCCTGGGGGCGGCTGGACGAGAGGAGCCGAGCCCCGTTTGGGTGAGCAGCTTGGCGGCAGCTGTGGCAGTGTTCAGAACTAGGTCAGTGGGCATTGCGAGGTCTTGGGAGAAAAGCCGTATGGCAGAAACGCCTCCAGCGCGGGATAGTGAAAGGCAGAAGTTTTGCACCCGCCTCCACATTGCAGCTTCCGTGCCCTCAGCCTGCAGACTGCAGGGGGATTAAGTGATCATTCAGAGGCCAATTGCTCTCACATAGAGTGGCCTGGATCCAGATCGCAGTCTTGGGCTTTGGTCCTGTGAGTCCTCTTTATCCAGTGAGCCAGAAGTGGGAAAGGGACCCAGCACCTTCCTGAGAGCTACGGCAGCTGGGAGGACCCCAGCAATTTGGGACAGAGATTTTCCTTCTGGAAGCACAGCCCCACAGAGATTAAAAAAAAAACAAACCATGGACTGAACAACCATGAGTAAGAATAAGCATAAGAAGCAGGGTAAGAACAGCAACCAAACCCTAGATTGCTTCTTTGAAGAAAAGAAGGACCAAGGCAGAGAGCTGCAGGACAGCACAGCCAGAGCTCCCCCACCAGGGTCTTTCAATAAACATGAGGAGTGCCTTAAAGCTAGAGATCAGCTGAAGAAGGATTTTGAAAACCAAATGAGAGAAGT
>JAQQSV010021890.1:0-10691 GCA_028646515.1 Pseudochirops corinnae | reverse complement strand
CCTTCCTTCCTTCCTTCCTTCCTTCCTTCCTTCCTTCCTTCCTTCCTTCCTCCAGAGTCTATAATTTCCTTGTGCAAAAATAAAGGCAATGCTTAATAAAATTTGAAGCAGAAAAATGAAAGCATTAGGAGGTCTAGTAGGATGATGGGGGAATCTGGAATTTACCTTCCTAGGTAATTTCTTAGGCAATAGTTAAAGAAACTAGAAAATTTTATTCCAGAGAACAAAACCTTAATGTAGGCAGAGGCAACTGTTTTCAGTGATTTAAGAACTGTTATGTAGCAGAAAGCAGATTATTTCCAAGTTGCTTCAGAAGGCCAAACTAGGTCTGGTGGATAGAAGTAACAGAGAGACAGATTTTGACATAAAGTAAGTAAAACATTCCAACAATGAGTGAAGTCTGGCAATGAAACTAGCTGCTTTGTGAGGTGGTGAATTCTCTGTCACCAGAGGTATTCGATCAGAAAATGGATTAGGCATCTGTCAGAAACTAAATAGAAAGAATTCTTGCATTGATCACAGGATCATAAATTTGGAGCTTGGGGCCATCCAGTGTAAACCCTTCAGTTTACCAATGAGGAAACTAAGGCCCGGGGATGTTAAATGACTTGTCCTAGATTATGCAAATAGTAAGTGTCAGAGTTGGTCCTTTAACTCCACAGCCAATGCTCTTGTGGAGATTGAATTAGAACACATCTAAGGACCTCCCAACTCTAAGATTCTATGAGTCCAGAGCACAGACAGTGTGTGGCTGACTTGAGAAAATCTTCCTCCCTTCTGGATTTTTCTGCAAGATGAAAAAGAGCCAACTAAGGGTCAGAGATTGAGATCCACAGCCTCTGGGTGCTAAATAATGAATGCCATTCCAACTGCCAACTGCCTCTGCAACCTTCTGTTTCTAGATACAGGGAATGCAAAGAAAATGTACACTGCTCTGGCCCCTACTTTAAAGGGCTCCCTTCAGATTTCAGAAAGATAACTCAATCATGCTGGTAGCTACCACCTGTCACTAGATAGGGAAGCTGTCAAATCTGGTTGGCTCAGAATTTTGACCTTGTGCTAAGAACAAAACAATATTTTTATGACCATGTAGCAGTCACAATTACCTAGACTATGAAATATTGAAGCAGGTCTTGCAGCTACATTAAGATTTTTGAGGCAAGTGCTTTTCCATATTGAGATTTAGATGCTCATTGGACTAAAAGTTTAAGTTCATTTTTGGAAAATGGAAGTCCTGACAAAAATAGGCTACAGAACCGTGGAGATCTTTGGACTTTACTACTTTGGAGATCCACGGGAGAAAGTGAAAATTCTGGTGGTGTCTCTTTAAACTTCATTCATCCGTCCAACATTTTAGAAGTGCCTAATATGTGAAGAACACTGTGCTAGGCACTGGGGGGGAGGGACATACAAAGTTTGGTTAAGACATTTCTCTTGCCAACATGGAGCTTATTGTTGAATAGAATGTGCTATGTGAGAGGGCTTTTATTATTATTATTTTTAAACTAAGGGTGATACAGATTGCATTCTTTGCTTAAGTAGGGTACATATGTAATGTCATTCAAGAAGATAGTTGTAAATGCCCCCTGAAAATTCCCATCTTCTGGCCAGCATTTTCCTTGGACCCTTTAATGCTTATCCTTTGAGCCACGGGGGAGTAAGAAGGGACCTACAAACTTACCCAGAATTCAGAAGTGATAAGGTCCTTTGTTCTAATGTCTCATTATGATATTCAGGCACACACAGATTCCAGTCCTTCCTTCCTTATCCAAAGTGAAGGGTTTAGGGAAGATGGTAGGCATAGCTCCCTTTATCCCTCTGTCCCACCTTCAGTTTCATGTAGGGTGATGCTCCTCCTTCCTCATACCTTAGCTACACTCCGGCTATAGGCCGTCCATTTGGTAAAGAATTACTTATCTGTAAAATGGGGATAGTCCTATTCACAATATAACCTAATAGGGTCATTATGAGGAAATAGCTTCACTAACCTTAAAGTGTATCAATGTGAGTCATTTTTATTATCACAATATCCAGTCTGTTAGCCTCTCAAAGGACATGGAGATGTGAAATTAATTCTTCTTTCTTGACAGTTTATACTTCATAGAACTCCATTTGGCTCAGGTAGCTGAATTTAGCCTTGAATCTTTCAAGAGACTGGGAATATTACCTGTGGGACAAAAGGCATTATCACTATCTACACTACCTAGATGTGGAGTCAAAGGAGCTGGGTTCAAATCTCAGCTCTCTACCCCTCTCTGGTCTCAGTTTCCTCATCAGTAAAATGAGAAGGCCTCAATGATCCATCCCTGTTGTAGTCCAGAAAACCCTATGTATTTTTTTTTTTCATGTTCAATCTTCCTCTGCTCAAAAAAGTTCTAGGCCAGTCCCCTTGTCTTGAGTCAGGTCTGACTCAGGTTGATTCAGTTTTGTATCAGAAGATAATGAATGAGTCATTCATAGACCATACAACATTTAACAGAAAGTTTATCTAATAAAGTGGAAAGACTGTTCAGAAAGTACACAGCATTGATGCGGGTGGGCGTGGTAACCCTTTGCCTCTACACTTGCTAGTGGTGTGCTCAGTTAGAAAGATACATTGATTGGTATGGCAGTAAGGAGTCTCTCAAGTGGGAGGAGCCCTTGCTTTTCAAGGCTTTTTATGCCTTAGGTGATAGGGATACTATGGTCCTGGATCAATTAAGTCTCCACTATGGTTTCATTGACTTTTTAGGAGAAAACTAACCTAGGGTAAGCTATCACATACATACATACATACATACATACATACATACATACATACATACAAGATTTAATATATATTAAATATATACAATATATTTTATATATATAATATATAATATCACATAATCCTATCACATACATACATATATATACACATATATATGTATATATATTTATGCATGTATTTTTAACTGATGAGAAAACTGGGACCCTACAGGTCTTCTGACTCTAAGGCTGGTGCTTTTTCTTTTATAACAATCAACCAAGATTTATTGTGCAGCCCCTTTTATATGATTAGCACTGTGCTAGGTACTGGAAGGATACAAGAAAAGTATAAAATACAAGGTCCCTTCTCAAGGTGATTGAAATCCAAGAGCGTAGATGAAACAACAAGAAGAAAATTAATTGCTACATTTGGAGTTATTGACTATAAGTACTACAGGAGTTCAGAAAAAGGGTAAGAGTGTGTTTACAGGGAGGGACTTATAGAGACAAAGGAAGTGGGACTTAGGGAGGGTCTTAAAGGATAAAAATGGTTGAATAGATGAAAAAGGGGAAAAAAAGGACATTCTAGGGAGTTGGAATAGCAAAAACAAAGGCATAATGGGACAACTGAATATGGGTGTATGGGTGGAGAATCTGAACCAACTGAAGTTAGGATGTAGTAGCATGAGATAAGATTGGTCACTTAGGGTGGGGTGTTATTATGGAGCATCTTGAAAGTCAAGTAAAGGAGACTGGGTTTGAGAAAGGGCAGGGCTAGCATGTTACCCAGAAGAAGAGAGAAAGAAGAGGTAAAGCAGAGAGATATTAACAAAGGAAAAGACACATAACTTTTCTTGATTTAATCTATGTCAAATGACTGATTTTCATCAAAACAATGTCCTGTGTCCATTGCCTATGTTAAAAAAACAGACCTGTGATTTAGGAAGCTTTCTTTATCCCTTCTGAAATTGATGGTCCCAGTGATTAAATGAATTATCTATCGTGACATTCCTAGAAAGCTGGGTCCTCTTCCCCTATTGTACATCGCCTTTCTAAATCAAAAGTAAATTGGTTATTTGTCTTGATCAAAAGTAAAAATTGAGCCACCGAACAACAGGTCCTTCACCCACACAATGGAGGCTGTGCGTAATAGTGGGGAGTGTCCTGGGGCTAGCCATCAGGACAGCTGGGTTCAAATCTTGATTATCATAACTTCCAGCTGAGTGATTCTAGCTCCCCTCTTGTAACCTTGGTTTCTTCCTTTGTTAAGTGGGGATCATAATATTTGATATCAGAGGACTAGCCTTGAGGGCAGGGGCTGTCTTTTGCCTCTTTTTGTATCACTGGTGCGTAGCACAGTGCCTCCTATAGGGTAGGTACTTAATAAATGTTTATCCATTGAGTGATTGACAATAAGGAGGCCAAGTGCCTTTTCTTTTTGTAAGAAGTAGCTGGGCAGTACAATGGATAGAGTGTTGGGTTTGTAGTCAAGAAGACCTGCGTTCAGCTTTAACCCTAGATACTTCCTAGCCGTGTGACTCTAGGCAAGTCACTTCACATCTGCCTCGGTTTCTACAACTTCAAAATGGAGATAATAATAGCACCTATCGCACAGGGTTGTTATTAACGCATAAACAAACAAATGCTTCGCATATCAGGAACTATGTAAGTCCCTATTTGCTTCCTTTCGCAAACTTGGAAGCTTTTGAGAAAAGTGCAGCAGCTAATATTTGAGGCAGAATGTGATGGAAAGAGGAGGCTGATCAAAAAATTTTGCTGATTGTCATTCAAGTTTGGACTGTTTTTAATCAGACATCTCTTCATCTTCTCCTTAGCTTGTTTTATTTATTTTTTGTTTTCCTGAAATTGCCACATAACTTTCCACATTGGTTCATTAAACCAATTTTCTACAGCAGCATACAGCTCAGGAATGTAACTTTTGGCTTGCAAACCAATCCTTCAGTTAGAGCAATGTATTAATACCATGATTTGCAAACCCTTTGCATTTGAAAAGCATCCTCTGGTTATATTTATGAACTTGCCTACAAACCTCCACTGTGATTAGGTGTTAACCCATTTTACAGATTGTCAGGGTGTCCTGTTCTTCGATGGTGTGAGTGTTCTCATGGTTGGCTGGAGCCTGTGCTTAGGGCACGTTTCCTTTTCCGGGATATCTGAGCATCTGGGCCCAAGGCAACAGGATAGATAGCCCATGTAGTGCATCAGGGCTACAAACATCCCAATTCCTCTTAACACCATTTCCAAAGAGAGAGAAAGGAGCAAAGTACTCCAACCTCACCTGACCTCTCCTGTACAATTTCTACTTGCCACTATTTGGATCCAGTTGGATCATAGAATTGTAGGTTTAGAGCTAAAAGGGACCTTAGAAGCCATTTATTCCAATCTTTTTATTTTATGAATGAGGAAACATGAGGAATCATAGCATATGGGATACAAATTTAAGTCAGGAAGACAGGTTCAAATCCTGCATTGGAAACTTGTTCTGGGATCCCAGGCAAGTCATTTAACCTCAATGTTTTTCAATTTCAGTTTCCTTCCTGAGATAATGGAGTTGGCCTTGTTGGCATCTAAGGTTCATATGAATTCCAAATCTGTGATTTTAGGATCCTATCAAGCTGTGCCCCAGAGAAGTTGTTACTTGCTTAAGGTCACACAGGTAACCGGTAGCAGAGATCCAACATTGTCCTTATGACACGGATAAATGACCAATTGTCAGTGGGAAAGGCTAACAACACATCCATTTAGGCTAACACACACACACACACACACCCACCCACCCACCCACACACACACACACACACACACACACACACAGTCAACTCCAGGAAGGACTTTGTTCAGGGCAAGCCTCCAGCACACATCACCTCTCACCCTCAAGCCATAGAGAACAACTCCAAGCATTGCATTTCATGACAGGTGTTTAGCCCATCAAACCTTAAGGAAGAACTCCAAGATGACCCATATTTATACCCACGACTTTGGACTTTTGCCTGAACCACTCTTCCAGAAGGAAGAGAACAGCCCTAGGTGAAGCTGCTAAGTAGGGGAAATTGGTTTTGAATACTCTCCCGTGTTCTCTATCTACACCCCTATTGCTTTGGTCTCCGGTTCCCTCATGCTGTTCTGGCAGTCCACAGCCCCAAGTATGGCACCCTTCCTGTGCCTAACCTCCAAGCAGCTCCTCTTGCTCCATATTGTCTCCTTCTTCCCTCTTCCTTCCAATCAAAATGTTTCTGTTCCTAGCACTACTTCCTGAGGGTCCCGATCTTTAAGGTTAACCTGATAAATCTGAATGAATGTGCTAATAGCTGATAGTGGCTTCGTATTCCAGATTAAAGAGGAGGAGGTAAACAGCCCAGCTTTCATCCAAAGCAAGGAGTGATTTGTGTGTTTCAGATGCTAAAACAAAGCCACTTGGAGAGATTCCAGGGGGCCTTTCAGAGCCCCACTTATATCACCTATCCTATCTATCTACAAAGACAGTCCTGCTAAATGAAAAAGTCAGCTGAGGAATATTTTTCAGTGGACAAGAGATGGGGAAGAACGGAATAAGGATTTAGTCACATAAACTATCAGGCTGGAGGAATCCGACTGTCTTCTTTCTAAGGACACAGAAAGCTTCATTTCATTGTCTATTCTGATATATGTAGTATTATTTCTCTCCTTTCCCCCCTACTCACTGCCAAGATGCCAACTTGCCTTTTTTTTTTTTTATCCTTGAACATTGTTGGTGTGTCAGAATCATTATGCCCAGGACGAAATGGATCCTGTTCTCCACCAGATGGCTCAATTAGTCAAGATACTGAAAAGCAAACTGGAACATTCTTTTGGTCAAATAGCTCAACCCATTATAGCAGTGAGTGTGGGGAATCTGAAATTAATAAGCCTATCTACCCTCAAGATATTAGTGTCATTACTTTTCTTCGGGAGCTGCATTTTACACTGTTTTTGATTCAAGTTTTTCTCATCAAGAACTCCCTTTTCTAAAAGATATAACAATCAAGAGAGGCAGTATGATATAGCTGATAAAGATATAGTTGATAAAGAGCTGTTCTTGATGCTAGGAAGATGTGGGTTCAAATCCTGCCACTAATACCTTTTGGCTTTGTGATCTTGGGCAAGGCCCTTATCCTTTCATTAAGATTATTTCAGAGAAGGTGGTGACTGGTATTAGTAGAACTTTTCTCACCAAGGAGTTCCTATAAAAATGAAATCACAGGGTCTAGTCTCTAATCTTGATTCTGTAGCAACCAAGAAACGTATTTTCTGCTATGAAACTTGTCTCAGGATCACCGAGGATATAAGAAAGGAGGGAAAGAGAGCAGAAGGGTAGGGTTGCTGATGTTTCTCCTCCGTAATCTAGGTCATGGCTGTTTCATACACAGAAATGACACTTCTAATCCTGTTTCAGGACAACATTTTCCAGGAGAGGAGATGGAACTGATCCATCTCTATTCTCCTACATATTTCTTGCTTTTAAAAAAGACCTTTTGTTTTTATATCACATTCCTCTCAAAATATGCATCTCCCTCTTTCCCTACTCAGTAAAACTTTCCTGGTAACAAAGATTAAAAAGAAAAAGCCATTCAGGAAAACCAGCCTACATATCAGTACGTACAGAATATGTAACATCCTATACCTATAATCCCTCCTTTTTTTTTTTCCTTTTTTGGAGGGGGGAAAGCAGAGCAATTGGGGTTGACTTGCCCAAGGTCACACAGCTAATAAGTGTTAAGTGTCTGAGGTCACATTTGAACTCAGGTCCTCCTGACTCCAGGGCCAGTGCTCTATTCACTGCGCCACCTAGCCGCCCCTCCTTCACTTCTTCAACAAAGGGGAAAAGGTACATTTTCTCATCCTTTCTCTATCTGAGCTTAGTCAGTATAATTACAATATTTACTTTAAAATATTTTCTCCCTCATTTACATCCTTGTAATCATTGTATATGGGTATAGTTGGTAACTCAGTACTGGGTCTGGAGCTGGGAGGACCTGAGTTCAAATCTGGCTCCAGATCATTACTATGTGATCCTGAGCAAGTCACACAACTTGTTTGTCTCAGTTCCCTCAACTGTAAAATTGGAACAGCAATAATAGCACCTACCTCCTGGGGCTGTTGTAAAGATCAAATGAGATGATATTTGTAAAGTGCTTAGCGTAGTGTCTGGTACAAAGCAGGCCCAAGAACTGTGTCCTTCCTCTAGTATTTTTCTGATTATTTCCCTTGGCATCAGGTAATACAGATCTCTTGCATTTCTTTTTTCTTTTTAATTTTTATTGCACAGTAATACACAATCTACATCCAGGCATCACGATTTGTCTAGCCATTCTCTATTTAATGAGTAAACACAGTGTTTCCACTTCTTTGCCACCACAAAAAAGTTGAATTATGAAGACCTTGGTGGATATGGGACTTTGCTTTCTGTGTTTGACCTACTTTGAGTATGTGCTTAACAGTGAGTTCTCTAGGTGAAAGTGCATGGACATTTTAGTTATTTTTTTTAAAGCTCTATTCCAGATTTCTTTCCAAAATGGTTGGAACAATTCATAGCTCTATCAGCGGAGTATTTGTGCTCCTGTCTGCCTGTGCTCCCTCCAACACTGACTTTTTCCGTTTGTGTCGTCTTTGCCAATTTTCTGGGTGTGAGGTGGAACCTCAGACTGTTTTAGTGGGCATCTCACTTATTATAAATGATTCAGATCTGTCTTTCATACAGTTGTTAATAGTTTGCTGTTCTTCTTTTGAGACCTGTTTGTTAATATCCTCTGGTTACTCTTCCACTGGGGAATGGCTCTTGGTGTCCTTACTTTTTGATGGGCTTCAGGAAGAGACTAGAAGCTGATGGAGAAGCTTGAAAAACATAAAAGTACCTTTCTTCTTTGTTTGTCCTTTAAATTGAAATGTCTTCAGAGAAGCCCATGTTTTCTGCTCTTCTGCTCCAATAGTCTGAAAGTCAAGGCAGTCATGCCTGTTTTGATCCTTCAGTATGTTGGCACCATCTATATGTTGTTTTTTTTTTTTTTTTTTGCTTTTTTGTAGGGTAATTGGGATTAAGCAACTTGCCCAAGGTCACACGGCTAGTACACGGCTAGTAAGTATTAAGTGTCTGAGGCCGAATTTGAACTCAGGTCCTCCTGACTTCAGGGCACTGTGCCACCTAGCCGCCCCCATCTATATGTTTTAACATGAATAATACATGGGATTAGTTCCACATTTCTTCTCTTGCAATTAACATATTAATGTAGTACACAGAGAATGGTAGAGGACTAGATAATTTAGCACACTGAGCTCTAAGGTAGACCCCCAATCACCTAGTTTCCTATAATATATGGATGTTGTGGTTGTTCAGTCATATCTGACCCTTCGTGACTCTAGTTGGGGTTTTCTTGGCAAAGATGTGGGGGTGGTTTGCCATTTCCTTTTCCAAGTTATTTTACAAATGAGGAAACTGAGGCAAACAGAGTTAAGTGACTTGCTCAGGATCACAGCTAGTTAGTGTCTGAGGTAAGATTTGAACTCAGGAAGATGAATCTTCCTGATCCCAAGTCTAATATTCTTTGTCACCTAATTGCCCTTTAGAGATGACCCATGTGGGACATGATAGCTGTCTTCAAGTATTTGAAAGTCTGTCATGTGAAGGAGAGATTAGAATCATTCCTGTCCTCAGAAGGCAGAAGTAGGAGCCTAAACGTTGAAGACTGACATGAAGAGGAACCACCATGTTCTTCCACGAAGTGTTTGTTAGTTCTGTTAGAGACTGGCCGCTGGTTTGGATGGACAAGGGGTGGTATGACCATGCAGTACACCACTTGGTACATGCAGGACCTGACTTTGGGGAATCTCTGTCATTATTGCCTTTTGCTTTCTGTTTTGAGGAAAGTCCTTTCTGAGTAGTTAGCCTAGAGAAGAGAAAACTTAAGGAAGACAAAATAGCTGTCTTCAAGTATTTGAAGGGCTGCCTGATGAAAGAAGGATTAGTATTTACTTAATCTCAGAGAGTAGAACTAAGAGCAATGAGTGGACATTGGGGTGGGAGTCAAATTTTGTTTTGATACAAGGAAGCATTTCCTAATAATTAGGGCTCTACAAAAATGGGACAGATTGTCTTGGAAGGTAGTGAGTTTCTCATCACAGAAACAATCAGTAGGAAGTAGGATGACCATTGCTGAGGATCTTGTATAAGGCACTCCTGTCTGGAGATGATCTCTGAAGTTGCTTCCCATCCCAGATTCTATGATTCTCATTTCTGTCAGCCATCCAGTTGCCTCATGTGGCTCAATACCTCCTTTTTGGTAGGCAAATTGCTTAACAAAACTAATTTATAGTAAAATGTTATGAACTTAATATGCTATCCAACTCCCTCAGAGATATGCTCACTTTCAAAGAGCCATCTGAGGGAGGGCAATACCAAAATAAAATGAATGAATTGCTAATGATAGAATTTCAGGGATCAGTGGCACATGAATGGGAGAGATCTTTTTTTTGGGTAAATTTTAAAATTAATTTTAAACAGTACAAAATGAGAAAAGAAAAAAAAAGAACATTTCCATGTACACAGTAGAATATAAGAGAGAACTCAATATAAAACAATAAATTTGCATTTCAAGAAAACCTATATAATAAGTACTATACATTATTTTCAGAGCTACCCAGATTTTCTTCGCTTTCTTCTAGATTATTTTTTTGTTCTCTGCTGTGCATTTTTTACTTTATTTTTTTTCTCCCTCCCCCCAAAGAAAGCTACAATTAAACTTGGATATACACACACACATATGTACACATATGTATATACATATATGTATATATACATAGATATCTGTAAGCTTGTAGATATATTTTATATGTGTGTGTGTATATGTATATACTTATGTGTGTATATATATCTTTTACTTTATTTTTTTTCTCCCTCCCCCCAAAGAAAGCTACAATTAAACTTGGATATA
>JAQQSV010021889.1:0-10691 GCA_028646515.1 Pseudochirops corinnae | reverse complement strand
GAGTAGGGGAATGGGGATGAGAGGTGGGATGAGGGAGGGGAGGGCAGGTAGGGGGGAGGGTTGTTAGAAGCACACACTTCTGTAAAGGGACAGGGACAAAGTAGAGAATAGAACAAGGGGGGTGGTATAGGAAGGAAGGAAATATAGTCAGTCTTTCACAATATGTCCATTGTGGAGATGTTCTGCATAGCTACACATGTACAGCCTGTATTGAATTGCCTCTCTTTCCAATGGGGGTGGGGGACAAGGGAGGAAGGGAAAGAATCTAGAATTTAAAGTTCTATAATCAAATGTTAAAATATATATATGTGTGTTTATAGATAGATAGATAGATATAGATATGGATATATAATTATTATTATCTACATGCAACTGCGAATTAAGATATATTGTAGGTAGGGAGATCCATCTTGCCCTACTGGAAAGTCAGACGGGTGATGGGGGAGGATATAGGAGAGAGCAGATTGGGGGAGGGGGTATACAGTGGGATCACTGTTTTGGGGTGGTGGGTAGAGGAAAGATGGGGAGAAAATTTGTAACTCAAAATCTCATGGAAATGAATGAATGTTGCAAACTAAAAATAAACAAAAGTTAATTAAAAAGAAAAGATTACAAAATCCTTGAGGGCAGGGACTGTCTTTTGCCTTTTTTTGTATCCCCAGCACTTGGTGCAGTTGCTGGTGTATAGCAGGCATTTACCAAACATTGGTTGATTGTTTGATGCCTGAATAAGCATCTAACACACCTGACAAGTGGTCATACAAACTTTCCCTGAAGACAGAGAGTAAGAGGGAAACTATTATGCCTCGAGCCATCCCATTCTATTTTTGGATGGCTCTAATTGTTAGAAAGTTTTCATAATTCCAAAATGCTTAAATTTGCTTCCTTTAATTTGTGCCTATTACTCCTACTTTTTCTCTCTGAGGCCAATCAGAACAAGTTATTCTTACATATGACAGTCTTTCTAAACTTAAATACTGCTCTCATGTCCCTATCAAAGTTTTTTCCAGACTAAATATCCCCAGTTCCTTCAATTAAACTTCCTTAACCATGAAATTGAGGTCCTTCACCAGCCTTTTTACCATTCTCTGGATAATCTCCATATTGTAACTTTCCTTCAAAAATTGTGACACCTGTATAAATTGCCGAGATCAGTGTCATTTCATAGTATCCTAAAAAACACCCAACCGAATATCACCCTAAACGATACCTTGCTTTAACACCTTTGGTCAATCACCCATTTATAGAATTATTTCTATAGAATTAACTGCTCTCTATGATATTTTCCTAATATTGTGTTTTTGTCAAATCAACTAATAATCTTAGATGGAGTATGTCTGAATTGTCAATACTTGAATTGTTACTTTCTTAAAAAACCTTGCATTTGGTGCATCATTATTATTATTTATTATTTAAATGGAAAGCACAGATGTGCCAAGCCATTTACAGATGGTGAAGCATATAGAACTTTGAAAATTGAGAACAAAATGAAATCCTGCCCTGGAGACCTATATGGTAAAGGGATCATAACAGAATTATCCTTTTTCTCTCTATTTTTTTTAACTACACTAATTATGCACAAACACACGTTAGGTTTTCAAAAAATAAAAAAGTCATTTCAGTCCAGGCAGAATTATTGTAAATCTCAACTTATTGGCAAATATTCTAACTTCTTAAAACTAATCCTAGGAAATGCAAAAATCACTAAGGCAATTTTTGCTTGAATAAATGTGTTATAGGAGAAATCTATCCTCTCTGAGTTCATGTGGTCAGTAACTGTTATCAAAATATATTTCCCACAACACAGAAATTATAAAAAGGTAGGTTTTATGATTATGCTCAAGCACAGGATCAGAACTTAGAGAAAACCTGAACCAACATTCAAAAAGTCTTCTTGTAGGCAAAATTGCATCAGTGACAGAGAAATAATTCTTTTACATATTATAATCTCATACATTTCTCTGAAGTCATACAAGTTAAGGAAAAGATAGACCCATAATACCATTGTTTCCTTCAATGTCATAAAATTTGAATAAACTTAGTAAATCAGAGTAATAATCTCATACATCCCCTAAGGAGACAAACTTCATCAAATAAACTCCATAGTTAAACTAAGTCAGGTTACAGATTAAACTAAATTTGTTGTGTTTGTCATTTTTTTTCAAAGAGGACCATGGCACCAGGGAAATGATGATATGACTTGCAGTTGACTTTGACTTCAGCGAGGGAGGGCCGTACAAGGTCACCAGACTCACTTTCTCCCCCAGAGCCATCTGGACCCAGTGACCAAATATTCATCAGCATGAATGGAGATGACTCAGGATGCAATGAGAGACCCTGGCCCTTTTAGGCTAAGGCCTATACTCACTTAGAGTGAGGTAAAGCCCATTCAGTGAATAGATCTCTTTAAGAAGTGAGTCAAAGGATGGCCCCTTTAATTAGAAAAGAAGAAAAAAAAAATCAAGCTGGGAGGGGAAGACCCTCCTGGATGGGGACCCAGCTAGTCCCTTATCCTCTCCTTGTCCCTCTCCTTCCCCCTTTCTGGCTCCCTCTCCAAAGGAATGTAAATTTTGATGGCCAGAAGCTGCCCACTTAACTTGGGGTTTACTGGCTAGATTTCTTCCTTCCTTTCTTCCTCTTTCTCTTTCTTTTTTCTTTCTCTCTCTTTCTCTCTCTCTCTTTCTTCCTTCCTTCCTTTCTTTCTTTCTTTTACAAAACCTTAAACCCAGCTCACTCTGAGACTCATAGATTGGACCACAAAAGGTCACTGTCCAAGCTCCACTTAATGGCTATATTTTGGGCCTTCATGGCTTAAAGTGAAAGTCAATGGTAACTGTTGGAACAGTAAACTACATTTAGGGGACTGGTGAATTGGCTGATTGAGGGGGAAGATTTGCATATTACCTAGATAACAAAAAAGACTCAGCATCCAGGAAATTTTTTCTTCCATAGCTAGATGGAGGAGCTAAAAAATAACTAAATCACTTTGGCTCCCCTTTGGCTTCTATATGAAGAACGTCAAATAGTTTGCCCTTATTCCATGAGTCAGATTTTGGGCAAATAAGATTAATATTAATAGAAGATAGACTTTCAGTTAACCAAAAGTTGCAGGAGGAATAAAAGGAAATTTTAAAATTCCCATTACAAATGTAACAAATTTTTGACCATCAAGGTAAAAATTTCATAAATGGGATTTTTTTAAAAGAGGTCTGCTATTCAGAAACTCTAAAAGCTTTACATATCTCTCCATTTTCCTCGTGTTCCAGACTCTTCCTTCAACTCTCAATATCATATCATACAGTGAACTGAGCCTTGGACTTAGAATAAAGAGATCTGAGCTCTAATCTCAGTCTTGTCAATTTATAACCCTACACTTCAAAAAAGTCACTCGTCTTCCCAGACCTTTGATTTCCTCATCTGTTAAATCAAAAAACTTAGACTAGATAAGAGATTTTTAACCCACAGTCCAAGAAATGTTTTTTCAAATATTTTGATAACTATATAATATAATGTTATAATATAATTGGCTTTCTCTGTAATCCTGTGTATTTTATTTTATGCTTTTGAAAACATTCTGAGATGAGGTTTATAGACTTCACCACACTGCCAAAGGAGTCCAGAACACAGAAAAAAGTTAAGAACTTACCAAATAGATAATCTTGAATATCCCTTTAAGCTCTAACATTCTATGATGACATGGGATACTGGCTTTGGAGTCAGAAAACCTTAGTTCAAATCTTGTCACTGATACTGCATGACCTTGGACAATCACTTAATATTTTTGGTCCTCAGTTTATTCATCTGTAAAATGAATGGGTTGGACAAAAATAGCCTCTTATGTGTCTTCTAACTTTCAATTAATGAGATATAATAGTTCTCACCAACAAGACCCTGAATACACTACTGAGGAAGTCATGCCATTCAGTTCAACTCAACTCGGTTTAACAAAAATCTTTAAGAACCCATTATGTTTATGGTGCTACCCCATACAACTCAGACACATATACTTAGACATAACTCACATAAGGGTGGAACTGCATTGGGGAAGATAGAGATATGGGTTCATTCAACTGGAAAGGCAGGCTCCAAAGTGCCCTTCTGTGAGTGGGATAATTATACCCTCATATTAGTGGTCATCTTGTGTAGGGTAAAAAACTCCATTCAAAATTTAATCAAGAACACAGAGGTTTCTCAGGATAAAATCAGGAAATTTTTATTCTCTTTCCCACCCCACCCCCTGTGGGAAGAGGGCAGTCCTCTCTATGGCAGAGAGGAGGCATGTTACAGAAGACAGAACAAGAATTTATACCCTAATGAAGTCAAGACCCCTTCCTCCTGCTGTCCCTTTTCCCATTGGCTGGGAGGCGGGCTTACAATCTGAGTGCGAAATCTTCCTCGATGATGAATAACAAAGAAGCTGCCACTATCACCTATTGGCTAGGAGGTGGGTCAGGGAACCAGGGTATTGTTCATGTCCTTATGTGGACAATGCTAAATTGAGGGAGCAGAAAAAGTCGCCAGCAAGGGTAGAGGTCGAAAATCCCTAAAGGGCCTAATGCTGATAAGGATGTGGCAAACAAGGGTGGAGACAGAAAGACTCCTGAAAAGACCTAAAGCTGATATGGCAGCAGTAAAGCGGGGGAAAGAAGGGAGAAGGGGGAAGCCGAAACTCTGGCTTGCTCCCACAAGAAAACTTATGGACTGAGAAGTTTTAACCTTTCCCATTCAATCTAGAGCTGGTTGCTTTACATGGCAGGGTTCAGGGTACATAGGGTATTTTGGGAGTACGTAAGTACAGAGAGAAAAACAAGTTAACTATAGGAAAGATATTATTCTTGGATAAATAACTACCTTAACTAAGCTTAAAAAATATTATTGTTGCTATTTTTCTTTGAAGCAATTGGTGGTCTCAATATCACCAGACCCAATCTTATAACAGTATAGTTCATTAAGTTTAGACAAGAAAAATAATGTTTAGCATTGCTGTTGCTATTCAGTCATTTCAGTCATGTTCAACTCTTTGTAACCTCTGCTAGAGTTTTCCTGGCAAAGACACTAGAGTGATTTACTATTTCCTTCTCAGGTTAAATTTACAGATAAGGAACTGAAGCAAACAGGGTTAAATAACTTGCCCAGAATCATATATCTAGTAAGTGTCTGAGGCCAGATTTGAACTCAGGAAGATGTCTTCCTGACTCCAGGCTCAATACTCTATCCAATATGGCACTTAGCTGCCCCAAAGTTTTGAATTTTTTTAACATTGCATCAGCAATAAGAAGATGATCCAAAAAAAGAAATAGAACTGCTCAGGGTAGATTAGAACCAGTGACAGAAGAATAAACTACTCAAATCTAATTTTCTTGCTATTTTTTCTTCCAAGTAGCATGATGCAATAGACTGGAGGAAACAGAACAAAAAAAAATGATTACTATGGAGTAGAAACCCAAGATAAGTGAGGAGATGATCAAACAGCATCTGACAATCCTCAGTGAGATCAAGTCACCAAGCCTAGATTAACTATATCGTAGTACAGGGGTAGCAAACTCAAATAAAAAGGGGGGTTGCTAATTCATATATAAGGATCCCTAAGGCCACATATTGACTTAATTTTAGAATGTAATATTATCAATGCTTTATTGTATTTTTATTTATTTTATTAAATATCTTCCAATTATATTTTAATCTAGTCCAGGCCTGCGGGCAGGATGTTTGCAATCTCTGTACTAGGGGACTAAAAGATTGGGCAGATGTGATGGATGAGCCACTGTTGGTTATCTTGAAACATCTTAGAGAGCAGAAAACAGATGCAATACCAGAGAAGGGCAAATATCTTGATTTTTAAAGGAGAGGAAGGGAAGGTTGGTAAGAGGAAACAATAAGCAACCTATAGACACATATGCTTGATTTTGGTTCCTAAAAAAGTTCTAGAACTTAGAAAGGGGAAGTGATGATAACTGAAAGATGGCATGTCTTCGAGAATAGGTCATGTCACATGACTCTATTTCTTTTTTTTTGGCAAGTTAACTAGACTGAGAGATCAGAGGAATGCTTTAGGCATAGATTTCAGCAAAGCATTTGATAATATCTCTCAAGGGCAAAATGGAGCAACATAGTCTAGATTAGAAAATGATAGAAACATAACTTGGAATTTTTGCACATGAGACAAGAGGCAGGAAAGGTGCCCTTAATTAGAGAAAAGTAAAGACATGCTCCAAGACTCTGCCACCAGGGAGTGATTGCTGTTGTGGATCACCTGATGGTGTTTAATCCATTTTGAGCCAGTCCTAGAAGCATTTATTAAGCACCTAATATATACAAGGCCCTGTGTTAGTTACTAAAGAATACAATGAAAAAATAAAAAATAATCCATTGTTCACATTTTGCTGGGGGACACACTTATAGGAATAAATAACTATATTCCAGTATTCAAAGGGGTATGAGATCACATTAATATGATTATTCCATTGAACTATATGGATTACAACCCATTCATGCCTTCCTATCCCTTGTAATTATTTATCATTCTTTTATGTAAGTTCACCAAAGGAGCTACCCAGCATGCTGGGGTATAGCTCACTTTTTTTCCATTGAAGAAGAAACCAGTAGAATATACAGGCTCTCTATTAGCTAACTTTCATCACATTCCCAGCCAATCTATTTTTTTACTCATATATTTATTTGAAAATAACCTTTACTTCAGTTTTTCTTTGTAATTCCTTGTTTGTACTTTTTTCAGCCTGTTCACTCACCATGTACCACATGTGGTACTTAGACCTGCAGTGGGAGAAGCACAGTCTCTGAGATTTATCTATAGTACCCTGAGACTAGTAGTAGCTACCCTCTGGGGACCCAAGCTACCAATTCACAAAGAAGTTGAGAGATACTACTATTTTCTTTTTCTTTCTTTGTTTCTTTTTTCTTTCTTTCTTCTTTCTTTTTGTTCCTTCCTTTCTTTTATCCTTTCTTCCTTCTTCTTTATCTCCTCCTCTTCTTCCTTCTCCTCCTCCTTCTCCTTCTCCTTCTCCTTCTTCTTCTCCTTCTTCTTCTTCTTCTCCCCTCACCACATGTTATGCCTCTCTCCTCTTGTAACACCATATCCTTACATGTGTGTGCTCTGTTCATAGGAATATAATTTTTGGTCACTTATATTTGGTAAGTTATTTTGGGGGTTGGAGGGATACATCAGCAAGCACCATAGAATACCAAGGATGGCTGCTAGCCCAGGATCTTTGATCTGCTTTTCTAAAGGAAAGCAATTCAGAAAAGGTTAACAATCTTACTTTAATCAAACATATATCATTCACTTAGTTCAGGAAAAGAAGTCATCACCTTGAACTTCAGAAAATACAACAGAAATTACAAGCAGACAAAAAAATACAGACTGAGAAAATAGCACAATTTAACAGTCCAACAGACAGAGTTTCTAGTTGTCTGACCATTGCATACATACAGTGTTAGTTACCAGAGAGAGAGAAACACCAACATCTGGGTTTTCAAAGCCAGGGGGGCTCAATGGCTTCCCATAGATTCATCTGGCCAAATCACACAATTCTTCCCATAAGTGAGCCCCAAAGAAAAACTTCACATCAGGGTATATATCATGACCCACTGCCTAATTACAAAGTAAGAAATGGTGTGCCTTCCTGAAAAATAAGTCTCCCCTAAGCAAGCTACTCTTGTTGGGCTCCAAGTGAGGCCCATTAAAGGGCAAGGAAGAACTTCAAATTTCCTAGGCCTATTAAGGGGTATGGAAGATCTTCAAATTCCCTTATGATTACAGGAAGCTAGATTTTTTTTAAAAAATTATTTATTCTTTCTTTTTCAAAAAGCTAGGACAATTTACTTTTGTTCTGTGCAGTTTTCATTTATGATTTCTTGAAATATAGTACTAAAAAAAGGCTTTAAAAAAGCCTATTGTGTTTCCAATAGTGGTACTTGACTAGCCTTTAAATCCAAATTACTCTGGCTTTCACTGAATGGTCAGAAATGGCCCCCACCCCAAGCCTCTGTGGCTCATTGTTTGGTTTTTTTTTTTATGTCTTAGTGTGAGTGTAAATAGCAATTGTTTTCTGTTCTGGCCAGAAATTCTGAGACTCATCCCCTCTAAGATTGATATTTTTTAATGATAAATTGGGCCAACATTTGTCTCAATGCTTACCTAGCCCAAAGGCATTGAATGGCCATTGCCTCAGACAAACAGATCTGGGAAACACTTTGATCTAGAAAGGCAGACATCATCCACTGCATCCTGAGCTATTGCCAGTCATCTTGACTTTTTTCTTGCTGCTGGACTTCAAAGACTCTGGAAGAGAGAGGGAAACTGACAATTTTGTGCAGCTCTGCTTCATTTAAACTCAGTTCACACACAAGTCAAGACATCACTATGATGTCATTGGTCCTCTTTGACAAAGAAAGATGAGCAACAACACCATGCACCTCCACCTTTCCCTTTGGGTTGATATTCATGTTACATTCTTTAGACAATATAGTGTGCCATGATTCGTAAAAATACAATAATGGTACAATGTTGATATTTAAAAGATGGATCTTTGTTTTAGGAAGAACTTTGCTATTGCTCTTTTCCATACAAATAACAAAATTATCAAATTCACCATTCTTTTGTTTACTTCTGGTACTAACTTATTGCCTATTTTCAGTGGCTATATATATGTGTGTGTGTGTGTGTGTGTGTGTGTGTGTGTGTGTGTGTGTGTGTGCTAATGGCCAAATTGTATAGGTTGTGCATCTAACTGCATATCAAAATCTGAATATTAGGCATCTAATTTTTTTTTCCTGGTGTGGAAAATTAGACTAAATTCTTTTTTTTTTAGTATAGCATTCAGGAAGTTCTGAATCACCCTGGAGTTTGATGGAACCAACACAACATCATCCACACAGAAAAACACCTTTCTTAAGTACTGTACTATCTATAAAAAAATCTCTTTCTTTCTGAATCACAATCATGATTATGACATATTTGTCTATCATCTTTCTCTTTTTTTCTCTCCTCTGATATGAATGATCACAAGGTCATAAAACATGATTATTTCTGTTGTTTTATCTTTCAGAGAATCTTGTATGGTTCTGAGGTAAGGTATAAGAAATACTTTATTGGATGAAAGCCTTTAAGGCAATGTTTGCTCTATCAAATCAAATGGATTTTTATAGTCAATAAACAATAAAAAACCATGAGATCTATTGTTTCCTACATTTTTCAGTTAGATTTTTTTTATGGTAAAGATGTATTTTCCTGTGCAATATCACTTTGCCAATTCTCTAGTAATAGCCTGATCAAGGATGTCCTCAAAACATGTAGAGTAATTTAATAAAGATGATTTATATAGATGAGAAAGTAAGCATATGTCAATAGTTGTTGGTATTCTCTTATTTACAATTTTTTATTTCTAATGTGGTACAAGATTTTTCCCCATTTTTTGATAATTTCCTCTCCTCAATGCTTTGAAAATCAATCTCATCATACCCTCTAAACCAGTGGTTCTCAACCTTCCTAATGCCGCAACCCTTTAATACTCATATGTGGGCGTATCTGCACGTGGGCAGACCTGCCTGCTGATGGATAGAGGAGTGGTGTCTCGGTTCCTAAGACCATCAGAAATATGTGTTTTCTGATGGTCTTAGGCAACCCCCGTGACCCCTGTGAAAGGGTTGTTCGACCCCCAAAGGGGCTGTGACCCACAGGTTGAGAACTGCTGCTCTAAACTATGTAATCTTCAGCACAGATGTCCTCCATATATGCTTAGTCTAGAAGAGCTGCTTTTCCCATAATTGCTCTTTTCAGTGCTATTTTATAATCACATCCAATATTGTACTGTTCAAGTTCAAAAGTGGTGGCTGCACTGTCCTTGACAGGGAAGAGTTTGCTATAAAAATCCACCAGTCGTTTCCATCTTTTGTCTATCTATTGTCCTCCCTCCAGTTTCACCCTAAAATATTTTCAGTCATATTTTCTTGGCTAGGTCTCTTTCCAGGCTTCATTTAAACTAGTTTTTACTATTCATTATTTTTTTCTGTTTATTATCCAATCCTGTTCATAATCTTCCACTATCATTTTCTCTAAGAGTATGCAAATAAATAAATAAATGTATTTTCTAAATCCACTTTTCCTTTACTGCCATTTTTCTCCATTTGGCAAATAAATCAAGTGCTTACTGACTAAGGTGCTAAATTTTTAGGATTTTGTGGTATCTTGTTATAGAAAATGATTTACATCAGTTAAAATCCAGTATGAAATTATTGGAATTAGCAAATTGGTATAGTTGTCTTTTCTTCCATCCATATACCATTTTATAAGATCAATAACTTTACTAAATTGGTCAGGTTTGAATTGTTTTACCTTGTCTTTCTCTTAATTTTATGCTTTCTTCTAGGTTAGTATTCATTTTTATCTTTGCCCTAAAAACCCAGTAGTCTGACTATACAGACAAAAAGCTGTTTCAGGAATAACTGTTAAAATATAATTAATTTTACTTTTTTTGTGAGCTTATTCATCATTTTAGAGGCAGTTAGGTGGAGTAGTGAATAGAGTAATGAACCTGAACTTGGGAATATCCAATTTCAAAACCTTCCTCAGACAATATTATATGACCTTAGACAAATAACTTAACTTCTCTCAGACTCATTTTCCTCTACTGAAAACATGGGGTTGTAGAGAATAGAACAAGGGGGGGGGG
>JAQQSV010021888.1:0-10692 GCA_028646515.1 Pseudochirops corinnae | reverse complement strand
GCTTATTTTTATTTGGAGATCACATTTTGTGAGTAGCTTATTATGATAAATTATGAAAAATATTGATTATTAACAATAATTTTTATTATTCTTATATATTAGAATAATATAATAATTATAAAATAATAAATGTTAATAAGTATTGAAAATAGAACCTTAGGAATCATCTACTTCAAACTATTTTACATATGAGGAAACTGAGAAACTTATAGCATTAAGTGACAAACCCCAAATCGTATAGTTAAAAATGATTAAAGGTATTTTTTATTTGTATGCCTTAAGCCAATAAAGATTGCTATTAAAAAAATTCTCTAAGTGGGTTATTCTTTTCAGTGATGTAAATCATACTGATGTTTATTTTCAAATTCAGGGAATATAGTCACTATTTTGTTATCTGCTCATTAATTTCTAAATGAGATGTAACACATGGCATGAAATCTCAGGTAGGATACACATTTCACAGGGTCTGCCTCAGTTATTAAAACTAGCCACATCATCCCAACCTGACCATGATTACATTTGTAATTTCTCTCCTTGCACGGATGTGTTGATTACTAATGTCAGATATTGTTCACACTTGCTTTGTAGGTGGCATGGCTCTATTTTTACTGTTATCATTTCTCCTTAGATTTTCATGCCAGATAGTGTTATTTACCCTTTTATACCTTAAAGTTCCCTACTCTCAAGCCAATCAATTTACCTTCTTTCAGATCTAATGTAAGGAAACATTCATCTTCCAACAAGGTTTCTCTCCAATAAAGTATAAGTAATTATAATTTTTCAAAATGTCATCCCAAAATAGAAGGGGATGTGTGGTTTAATTATGTTCATGATATTCCTACATTAGATTTTTTTTTAAACTATTAATTTATAGGCCAATGGTAAAGTCAGTGAAATGAACATGATGTTCATGAATTCCCCACCATTTCACTGAAGGTTGACTACACAATGAGTGGCCTATTTTAAAAGGTTAATAACACTCTTCCTAGATTACAAATCTTGAACTTTAGGATATTGTTAATTAAAGAGAAAAGTTTGTCACTGGCAGAACTTTCTTTTTTTTATGATGATGACATATGAAAGTGAAAAGATAATGACATAGAAATCAAGTCTGCTAAAGGGTAAGACAACTTTTTTTTTTCTAGATTGCATCAAGAAGACTTTGAAAAGAATTTTGAAGATATCTCATCATCTTTTTTTCATTGAACAGAAAAAAGAGCTAATTTAGGATACTAACTGCAAAACAATTCTTTCTTACACTGTTTGCTTTTGCATACTCTTATTTAATATTGTTTAGGTAGGATTATATGTATCACTCCTGAAGAATTTGTAAACATGGTAGACCATTGCTTCTTCTAACCCCATTCTTTAAAGCTCAAATGACCTGGATTACCCTAAAGGCCACCGTGGAATTGATGAATTTTCTTTTGGGGGCTTCAAAACTACATGTATTGAGTAAGTATAGTATAGAGATGTATAATGTATAGAGAAGTACATAAAGTATAGAGAAGAAACAATTCAGAGGATCATAAATCTAGAGACTATGAAATTGTTAGAGGCAAGTCTCCTTATTTTCCATGGAAGGAAACTAAATCTCATGCAGTTTAAATGATTTGTCAAAGATCATATAAACAGTAAGTTTCAGATTTGGGATTAGAATGTAAGTCTTCTAAATGGTGTAGCTAGATGGTACAGTGGATAGTATGCTGGATTTAATCCTGTTTGCCTCAGTTTCTTCATTTGTAAAATGAGCAAGAGAAGGAAGCAGCAAACCACTCCACTATCTTTGCCAACAAAATCCCAAATGGGCTCACAAAAAATTCAGACATGACTGGAATGACTGAATAACAAAAACCTTTGACTTCAGAGGTAGAACTCTAATCAAATTCAGGAAAACAAAGTATCATAAACAATAGCAAATCTTTAAATGTGTCCATTTAAGAAACAATTTAGAAAATTTATGTTATCCAGATGGTTTTTCCTCATTAATACAGAAGTTAATTACTTAATGCTCTACTATATACAGGCATAGGATTAATCAGAAGGCCAGTAAGACAAACGATTAGAGCTGGAAGGGATCTTTGAATCTAGCTAATCCAAACCTATCATTTTATATATAAAGAAGGTAAGGCTTCAACAGATTAAGACTACCCAAAATCATGTCAGTACTAATTGTGAGATGTAGATCTAAAGGTAGATCCTCTCTAATCAAATTCTCAACCTTTCCACCCTAGCACAGGTTCTCTCAAAAATGAAAACAAAATAAAATTGAGCTGAGTAATGAAGAGCTAGTTCAGAGGGGGGATTTCTTATTTAAACATTCTTAGAAGCATGATTTAGTACTGTAAGTAAGGAGAATTTTGTTATTCTTTCTTACAGTTTAGTTTCCCAGGCTCAATGGCCATAACAATCTTTAGTTTTCGGGTTTTAGATGATATTTCCCAAGCCTATGACTTGTAAACATCTCCACCACAGTTATGCAGAGAGATATAGGGGTCACATAATGTGATTTTGACCATGCATGTGTCAAATGACAATATTGCTAAAGTTAACCTGTGAGGCTATATTGCCGGCAACATGCCTTCTTTATCTGTTACCCCATAAGGCAAGTGGGGACCAGTCAGTTTAGGGGGGAACCCATAGGGGAATATGACAGTATAGTGACTGGCCCCTTTCAAGGCTTTGAGGGAATCTGTGTTTGCCTAAGCCAGCTCCAATTAAGACTTAGGGGATCTCATAGGCATTGTAGCTATTTCTATATTCTTGCTGGCCCCTGCAAGAAGGGTGATTAGGGAATTCTATAAAAGTTGGTGCTCCCATGATCAGTAACTCTAGAATAAAGTGAGCTGATTTAATCCCAAATTGTAACTCCATTCCTGTCCTCCCTGTCTGACCGGATCAAGAGTGAACCTGTTAGAGGCTAGAGTCCAAAAAAAATTCAGTGCCTCCCATGTTCTATTTGTGAAATATTAACACTTTGAAAAGAGAGCTATTGTAATATGTCTGATTCACCATATCATCAACGCAAAGCTTCAGGAGTTTCCAAAAGCTAGCCCCCTACTTGTAGGTGGGAATTAAATGGGGTCATGATCAAAATAGTTAACAGTACAACACAGTTAATCTCTTTCAAATTGTAAAGCACTAAAGCCTAAAATATAATCCCTCAATTACTTGTTCAAAATGAATTGAAAAGGAAGATTTTCAATAGAAACATTACCCACATATGTGTTTCACTCCAATATTTTATAAATTCCTTACAGATAGAGATTAAGCCTTTTTTTTTTCATGTCTTTATATCTCTGTTGCCTTTTACAATATCTGGAACATGGGGAATGTTTAATATTTGTTAAATGAAGGAATTCAACCTCATTTGCAATATTCCTAGTCAAAGGAAGCAAGAGAAAGATTAACAAAAGAAGATATTATAAGGTTACTGCTGCCATACACACAGTGTCTTTGCATCATCTCCAATTAAATATTTGGAAGTGGGAGTGGGTGGGAAATAAGACTGAGAAAATACTCGCCTCAGATCTACACTGTTCATTCTGAAAACCTAGTATGAAACTACTAAAATAGACCAAATCAATTCAGTAAATAAGAGGCTTTAAAGAAAACCAGTCAGAGGAACAGAAAAGCCTAGTTTACATCTGATTTGGATTCACCTGGGACTCTGAGTCAGGTTAGCTCAAAGACCTGAGGAAAGTTTGAGTTCTCCATTCAAAGAAACATTCGGAGATTATTTCCTAATTTTTTTATTAACTTTTGAATCTAATGCCTCTTTCTCTTCTATTTAACACACCCGTGCAAAATTGGTTCTTTCTGTAAGTGGTTCAGAATTAGCCACACAGCTATTCCACCTGGTATTTCTTAGGTAGTAATAATTGGAGGAGGAAGAATTTTCTACCTTTGTTGAATTCTAAAAAGGAGTAATAATCTGGCACTAATTGAAACAAAGTCTACAGCAGGGGGAAAAATTAAAAATATACATGTCTTTTCCATTTCAGAGTTCACTATTTACACTTCTTTTCTATCAGTAAAATCAGATTTGGGGAACCTGCTGTGTTAGTCTTTTTGCTAAAATTCTATCTAATTAGCAGTCATTAAGATATACACCCGCAATGACTTTAGCTTCAGCCCACTGCACCATAGAATGCTCTAATGTCGGGGATTTTTAACCCTTTATGTGTTTTATTCTAATAATTTCTACCACAAAGGGCTCAATCTTTCAACCAATGTGGTTCTTTTTATTTCCCTTGATTCTAAGTGATTATTAAGCTCTTCACAGCTGGGGACTACAAAGAGGAGATTGTTTTGTTTTGTTTTGTTTTGTTTTCTTTCCTAGAATAAGACAAGAACAGGTGGTCTTACCACCTGCTTCAATTCTTTGAGATTTTTGTTGGCTCCAAAAACTTCTTCCATTTAAGTTGTTCACACGATTCACTTTGTGTAGAAGGCAGAGGAGGAGGAAGAGCCCAACCCTTTATAATACTAATGATCTCATTACTGATAATTTCTGGGGGAAAGGGAGTAATGATTAACATATTGTATTGCATGGGTATATTGCTCATGGAATGTTCTAGTATTCAAATGGATCAAAATCATTTAAATGTTCAAAGATATTTTTTAAGAGTTAAAGGAATTGGGGTGGCTAGATGCTGCAGTGAATAGAGCATGAGCCCTGGAGTCAGGAGGACCTGATTTCAAATCCAGCCTTAGACACCTAACACTTACTAGCCGTATGACTTTGGACAAGTCACTTAACCCCAATTGCCCTGCCTTTCCCCCTCCAAAAAAAAAAATGAAAAAAAGAGTTAAAGGAATGTAGGTGAAATGTGAAATAACTAAGTCATCCCTTCCATTAGCCATGATTTTTTTAAGTGAACATTTGTGATTTTTCTCTTTTTTTGGAATATATATTCATTGTAATTTTTGTGTCTTTTTCTGAGGCATAAGAAAGTATATTTAATTTCTAATGTGGTGTGTACCTTTTCTTTCTTACATTTATCTTATTTACCATTTTCTGTAGTTTCTATTTTTACAAATAGTGGGATAAATTATTTCATAAAACATTGGGAATAATAAATTTATAGAGAAAAAACATGTAGAGGTCATTTATAATTGCTATGTGAAAACTACATTGAATTTAATTTTGTTCTAAATAGGCTTTAAAAGGACCTCTACTTTCCTCACACAGTTTTCAAA
This sequence comes from Pseudochirops corinnae, assembly GCA_028646515.1. NCBI lineage: Eukaryota > Metazoa > Chordata > Mammalia > Diprotodontia > Pseudocheiridae > Pseudochirops > Pseudochirops corinnae. The sequence continues at coordinate 5,490 of JAQQSV010021888.1, read as the reverse complement.
GAATAAATGAAACAGTTAGATAAGGTTTTAATTTTCTGGTATTTAAGAATCAGTTTAGGTTGTGACTTTACAAAATGTGGGGGAAACTAAAGTTTATGATACTCAATTTGTCACACTTTAAAATTTAAGATTTATTTAGGCAAAGGAAGTTGAAGAGATAAAAAATATGGTCACATATAGTTACTATATAAACAGAAATATTTATTAAGTAATTAAAAGATGATCAGCCTGAATTTTAGCAACCTGTACAACATGGTTCAGAATCACCTTTTTATTCTAATTTCATATTACTCCCCTTTGTGTACCCTCCTTTTCACCTTAGCTGCACTATTTGTTTTTCTAGGACATGTTATTTTACTCCTTCATATGTTCACACATACAATTCCACTTTTCCTGGGATGTACTTTGTTGTCATGGAGGACTTTCAGAAACCTTGGTTTTTTTCAGAGTTCAATTCAAATGACCTCTTCTCCATAAAACTATAATTATGTCCCCAGCTCAATGCATTTTTCAATTTTCTCATAAGATAGCGAAGTTTCCACAGATCTGTTCCTTGTCCCCATCACAGTAAAGCTTGCACTATATTTATCTGTTTATGAAGTACATTCCCCTCATGCCTAGTAGAATGTAAGCTTTACTAGTGGAGGATGTTACTGTATATCTTTTTTTTTTTTTCTGATCTTTTGAAGTTTAGCAAATATTTCTTAAATTGAATCATTGAGATACATTCTCAATGGGAAAATAATGGGGAGCCAAGATGGTGGAGTAAGTGGTAAAACAACCATAAAATGGCACTGCAGAACAAATCCTGGAATAGCAGAACCAGCAGAAAGAGGGGTGGTGCAGACTTTTAGTCTGGGAACCTGGAAGATCAACAAAAAAAGGTCCATACCACTTGTACCAAAGGGAAGTACAGTGCAGGACAGGAAGAGTCCCAGCAAGCCAGCAGCAAGACCTATCTCAGCAAACCAATCTGAAATCCTGAGCCTAAAAGTCATGGGTAAGGCTAATGCCAATGCCTCGTCCCTCTCCTCCCCGCTTCCCATGCCTTAGAATAGCCAGGGAAACCAGCAGACTATAGCTTGGGAACCATGATGTGCTTCAGCACAACCTCTGGCAAGTAGATGTCCTCTAGTGGCAAGACATTCAGATGGCTCAGTGTAGCCTAGGACAAACAGTCATTTTCCAAGGTCTAGATCTCCATGTACATTAGTGTACCTATGGGGAAATGCAGAAAAACTCCACCTGGTCTCAGCATATGCCAGAAACCACCACTAGGACCCCAGCTCAGCCGATAAGCTGCCAGATGTCTACAACTTCTAGCCTCTAGCACCTGAGGCCTAAGAGCACAAAGCCAGTGACCAGGCTCCTGATCCCCACCACAAGAAACTTGGGACAGTGCTCCCTATGTTCCAACAGGAGAGCTCGACCTTAAAAGCCAGGAAATAGACAAGAAGTAAAAATAAACCTCGAGCCTTTTTGGAAGAACTCAAGAAGGGATAGTAATAGCCAAATAAGAGAGGTACAAGAAAAATTGGGGAAAGAAATAAGAGGGGTAAGCAAGAGAAAGTTGATAACTTGGAAAAGGAAGGACAAAAATTGACTGAAGGAAACAACTCTTCAAGAAGTAGAACTGGGGGCAGCTAGGTAGCATATTGAGTGAATAGAGCACTGGCCCTGGAGTTAGAAGGACCTCAGTTCAAATCCGGCCTCCAACCCTTAACACACACACACACAGACACAGACACAGACACAGACACACACAAACTAGCTGGGCAAGTCACTTAACCCCAATTGCTCTCCTAAAAAAAAAAAAAAGGAAGTAGAATTGACCAAATGGAAAAAAGGGGTACAAAAGGTATCTGAAGAAAACAATTCCCTAAATACCAGAATTGGGCAAGTAGAAGCTGATGATCCTATGATGCATCAAGTATTAGTCAGAATCAAAATAATGAAAAAATAGAAGAAAATGTAAAATATCTCATTGGTAAAACAACTGACATGGAAAATAGATCCAGGAAAAATAATTTAAGAATTACTGAACTACCTGAAAGGTAAATGATTAAGAGGGAAAAAAAGAGCCTTGACAGAATCAAGAAATTATCAAGGAAAACTACCCTAATAGCCTAGAACGTGGGGGGAGGGAGGAGGTAAAATAGTCATTGAAAGAATCCACCTCTCACATCCTGAAAGAGATGACAAAATTAGAACTCCAAAGAATGTTGTAGCCAAATTCCAGAATTATGAGGTCAAGGAGAAAATATTGTAAGCCACCAGAAAGAAATAATTTAAGTATCATGGAACCACAGTCAGGATCATGCAGGATTTAGCAGTTTCTACATTAAAGAATTAGAGGGTTTGGAATATGATATTCTGAAAGGCAAAGGAATTTGGATTACAGCTAAGAATCAACTACCCATCAAAAATGAGCATAATATTTCTGGGGAAAAGATGAAATTTCAATGAAATAAAGGACTTTCAATTATTCCTGATTTTTTTTTAAAGAGTTGAACAGAAAATTAGATCATCAAATACAAGACTCAAAAGAATTATCAAAAGGTAAACAGGAAAGAAAAAAACACATGGTTTTAAATAATGTTAAACTGTTTGCATCCCTATATGGGAAAATGATACTTATAACTAGAGAATTTTATCTTTATTATAGCATTTACAAGGAGTACACAAAGACGGAGGGTGTGGGTATAAGTTACCTCAGTTATGATGAGAAAAAATAATCAGGAGTAAAAAAAAAAAATAAAAAGATTATCCTGGGAGAAGAAGAAAGGGGAGTCAGAATAGACAGACAATAATCTAATAGGTGAAGGAACCAGAAAAGGCAGAGGAAGGCAGGAAAAATGGCAGAAAATATGTATGCAAGAGCTTGGATATAATCTGACTCTTGAAGAAAATCAGAGAAGTTAAGAAGCTAATGTGAAGGTGAGCAAGGGCAGATCATTCTAGGTATAGTAGTATAGTCAGCACAAAGGCATGGAAATAGGAGATGGATCATCTTGTGCATTGCATGGCAAACAGACCAATATAGACATGTACTGGTGTACAACGGGAATTAGAATAAATGTGTACTGTAAAAGAAGGCCAAGTTGCAAGGAGTTTGAATGACAGAAAATTTTCTATTTGAATGCTGAAAGTGATAAAAAGCCATTACAGTTCATTGAGCACAGACAAACCTTGGTCACATCTATATGCTAGAAAAAAAAAAAATTACTCTGGATGCTATATAAAATATGGAATGAGAAGTAGAGAGTGTGGAATTATGATTTTATGTTAATCTTTATAATATGGATAATGAATATGCTAACAATTTAGAATTCTCAAAAATTGACTTTTCCAGCTTGTGAGTCAGAGCTCACAATTCACTTTAAAATGATCCCTGAAATTTTAACAAGGCTCACAATAACTGGCATACTTTTGCCTTTGTACCTGAAGTGAAGCAAATTAAAGACTGTAGAACCTGTTCCCTTCACAGAACTCTGGTCCTGTGATCGCCTCCCCTGCCCCCATTATGACTGTCAAAGATTTGACTCCAGAATTGTTGTTTTTTTTTTTTTTTTCCATTTGTGGGAAACTGTTCTGGTCCTGGGAACAATTGTTTATAATCCACCTTCCCATCTCCCTTCCCACTTGTGATTTATGTATATAATTTCTGTCTTCACTTCAGCAAGATGGAATTTTGATCAGATTTCCCAATTTGCAAATCTCTTCCTCATAATGAAACTAATTAATTAAATGGCTACCAGAATATTGGCACTTTGTCTCTCACCTGCTGTTTCATCATTCTCAGGTTAGAGACTGACTCAGTAAATATCTGTTAACAGCACACAAGAGTAATTTGAAAGACATTGAAATAGTCTAGGCAAGTAGTGATGATGTGGGTGCTATAAAAAGGCTTATACATGAGATGTGGAGGACAAAATTTGTCAGCTAATTGGATATATGTGGTGTGAGTAAGGAGTAGAAGATGACACTGTTGTCTGAGATGTGGAAAACTGAAAGGATGGCAGTGAATCTAACAAGGATAGGGAATTTGGGAAAATAGTATCAGAGAGGGAAAAGTATGACATCTATTTTAGGAGTGTTGAATTAGAGATGTCTATGGAAAGTTCAGTTTAATATGTCTAAAATTCAATTGTTGTTAAGTATCTGTTAACTCAAGAGAGAAGTTAGGAATGGATATCAAGATCTAGGAATCATCCACAAAGAGATGATAATTGAACTCATAAGAAATGACAAATTCACCAAGTGAGAATGTGGAGAGAAAAGAGAAGGCAGGCCAGGATAGAGCATTAAAGAACCATTCTCCATGGTTAGTGGCTATGATCTGGATCCAAAAAAAGAGAAGAAAGAGATCAGTGTCACAGGATAAAAACAAACATACAAAAAACAAACAAACAAACTGAAAGGAGAGGGAATACAGGAATACAGAGCCAAGGCTGCAATGGGATCAAAAATTAGGAGAATTAAGAAAATGACATTCGATTTGGCAATGGAGAGATCATTGGTAATTTGGAGAGGGTAGATTCAAATGAAAGATGACTTCAGAAGCCAGATTTTAGAATGTTTACAAGAAAGTAGAAGAAGAGAAAGTAAAAACACTGGGGCTTTTTCAAGGAGTTTTCCAAGAAGGGGAGGAGAAATATAGGATGGTAGCTAGTATGGAAGTTCAAATCAAATATAGGCATATTTGTAGGCAGAAAGGAAGAGGGTAGTGAAAATGAGAGAGTGATAGGATTCTGGGAAGAAGGCAGAATAAGTCAGAAAATTTCAAACTCTCAATATTTTTCCCCCACTAAAGATAAAATAGCACCTTAGGGCGAACAAAGTGCAGGTAAAAATAAATAAAAATAGAGGCACAACCTGCGTCTTTGTGGGACAATTAGAGAAGATCAGAAGAAAAATCTCAGGACAAGGTTCGGTCCCTGTGAAGATCAATACTTCCAGGCCAGTGTCTGCTTAACATGAGCAGAAAGTCCTGGGGTTAGTAGATTTGAGAGGCTGCCTCAGCCCCAGCCACAGGAGCTTTTACCCCCAGGATAGTGAAAGGAGTTAGGCGTCTGAGCTGGGGAAATCAAGTGAACCTCTGCTGACAAGGAACACCAGACCCAGTTACGCTACAAAGAGCTGTGAGAGTAATAAGGAAACAGCACACACCTGCTGAGTGCAAAAGCACTTGGGCAAAAATTCTCTGGCACTTAAACAGAGGTTGGAGTTTTGACTTTGGCTCCGGGCTAGAGGGGAGAACTGAAGATCTTGAGCAAGAGGCACTATTTCCCATACCGCAAGGCTGGAGGTGAGTACAAATAATTAAGCTATTAGGATAAAAAATGCCCAGGTAAAGGAAAAAAAAATCCAACCATAGAAAGCTATTATGGGCATAGAGAAGACTGGGGTTCATCTTCAGAGGAGGATATTGAAATAAAGAAACCCCCAAAGAGTAACTTCAAATGATCACCTGGCCAAAAGGAATTAAGA
>JAQQSV010021887.1:0-10692 GCA_028646515.1 Pseudochirops corinnae | reverse complement strand
TTCATCAAGTGCTCATTACATGCTTGTTCTAGGCAAGGTACTCTGCTGGGTGAGGAGAATGCTTTAACAAACCATTTCCACTCCTTGTAAACTACTGGGGGTGGGGTGGGGTGATATGACATGTACATGGAGAAGGAAATAGAAAATGTAAATAAAATAAAAACTAAAATGACATAAATAAACATTAAATAGAAACCTACATTTTTGGCAGGAGAAATACTGAAGTGGATTAGGAGCTAGAGTAGTAGTTAGGAAGACCTGGGCTGAAATCAGACCTTGTTTGAAAGCCATGTGACCCTGGGAAAGTCACCTAAAACCCTATGGGCTTGTTGTCTGTAGATTGAGGAGCTTAGACTTGAGGACCTACAAGGTTAGTAATAGCTCATATCTATGATCCTATGCTCCTGAGATCAAGAAACTTAAGTCAGGAGGTCCTGGATTCAAATTCTACTTTGGGGACTTACTAGACTTGTGACCTTGGGCAAATCCTCAGACTTTCTATCCTCAGTTTCCTTTTCCGCTAAATGATGAGGTGGGATTAGAGGAAGATGGGAATAGGAAAGGCCACTTTTAAGAGGTGGTACATGGTGCTGTGCATGGAAAATAGGATCTGGATTCAGGAAGACTCTTCTTTTTGAGTCAAATATGATCTCAGGCACTTACTAGTTGTGTGACCCTGGGCAAGTCACTTAACCCTGTTTGCCTCCATTTTCTTATCTGAAAAATGTGCTAAAAAAGGAAATGGCAAACCATTCCAAATGGGATCAGGAAGAGTCAGACATGACTGAAAAACAACTACACAACAGCTTGAGGTAAGTTGTGAAAAGAGAAGTTCCGTGAAGCAGAAATAAGGAAGGAATATGTCTCTGGGACCGTAGACAGCCCATGCAAGGCTGTGGTAACAGGAGGCAGGACGTAGGGTCTAGGCAGGGGATAGCAAGAGGGCCTTTAGTGGAAACTTAGAATGTGTAAAAAGGAGCAAAGTGAATGAAATTTATCTGGAATGGTAAGTTGAGGCCATATCCTGAAGGCCTTTGAGTGTCAACCACAAGAGTTTGTATTTGTATCTTAGAGGCTTTAAAGAGTCACTAAAGCTTCCTAAGAGGAAGAGTTGATGTGGTTAGGCTTGTGTTTTAAGAATATCACTTGCATAGAGAATGGGTTTGAGAATAGAGAGGCTTGGGTAAGGGAGACCAAGTACGAGATAATTCAATGGTCTAGGTGCTTTATGTTTTAAAATATTTATAGTAACTCTCTTTGTGGATCAAAGAACTGGACGTTGTGGGGATGCTCATCAATTGTGGAATGAATGAATAATTTATGGGATGGAAATGCTTGTTTTATTTCATAAATTTAAAATAAAAAAATAAAATTTAAAAAAACAAAAATTAAATTTAAAAAAATCTAAGTCAAAGCCATGAGGATTTACATCAGGATAGTTGTCACATGAGGGCAAATAAGAGAACAAAGATGAGTGACTTTGCAAAGGTATAGTTACAAAGACTTGGCAATTGGTGAGATATGGGGAGTGTGAGTTAAGAATGGGGTGACTAGGGTGGCTAGGTGGCACAGTAAATAGAGCACAGGCCCTGGAGTTAGGAGGACCCAAGTTCAAATCTGGCCTCAGACACTTAACAATTACTACCCATGTGACCTTGGGCAAGTCACTTAACCCCAACTGCCCTGCCTTCCCCCCTCCAAAAAGAAAAAAAAAAAGAATAGGGTGACTAGAAATGTGGTGGCCTATGAGAACCGAAGGAAAAGATTGAGCTGGCATCTGTTTCTCCATTTTAAGAATCCAGTCCCCCAAGATACTGTCATGGGGTAGGGGAGGGTCAAGATATCACCCAGTTGTTGCTGCATCAAACTTTCAAAGCTTCAAATAATTTAATTGTTAAATCATATTTTTCCTCAGAAATAACCAAGGCTCAGGATCAGCTCTGTGTAGTATTTTTACACATTATTACATGTGAATTGAACAGAACTCCACTACATGCCTTCACTTTGTTCTTGTCTTCTTTTTTTATGGATATGTCAAAGAAAAAAAATGTTAATGCTGTTTGGGAGTTCTGCCAAAGTAAAATTATTTAACATTAGTCTGCTATCCAAGTCATTTTTGACTTAGAGAGATGTCAATGAATTCTAACATGATTGGTTCTCCAAAATGATTGGAAGTAACATTACTGGACTCTCGAACAAGGGTTTTGTGTATTAAAATAGTTTTGGGGTTACCATACCAAAATAATGGTCACTGGGTAGTTCCTTTTTTGACTACTCCCCTCAAGTGTTCTCCTGGAGAAAAAGTATAAATTTCCCCTGTGATCAATATGATCCTCTCTGAATGCAGAAGGGTGGAGCACAACACTATTTCTTTAGGAGCTGGAGGAGATGAGAGATTGTTCTTTGAAGGAGTTTATTGCCCAAATCACTTCAGGGGTAGAAGGTGATGATCTGAAATAAGGCAAGGATTACTATATTGTCTGGTCCAAATTTTCTTTACATCCTTAATCTATTTCCCGAGGAAAAGGCGTTTGTCCTTGATCTAATCCACCATCACACTTGGAAGTCTGGAAACAGTTTTTAGACCGGTAAACTATTATTTCTTAATATTTTTAATTTTACTAAAATGAGGTTTTCACTACATTTCCATTCATAGAAGAAGATAGGCAGGACTTACAGGTATTTTCCTAATTACATAGTGAAAGTCCATATTCTTCCACTTTAACCTTGATGCTGAAATAAGTCAATTGTAGGGTCAGATGATTCAGTTCCCTTTACTTGAGTGGAAATTAAGTGTAAACTCTCTACCTGTAAAGACTAAAGCAAGAGTAGGTTCTGTGTATAAGTCACATGTGTTCCCCATCATGGAAGAAAAGGAAAGATGAGACCAGGACACCTTAGCAGAAATATCTCATTACTCTTGTACAGGATGCTTTGGCTACTTGCCTAGCCAAAGAGTTACTAAAAAGTTACTACAATGATTGAATTCCATTAATTTTCTTTTTTTTTATCCCTAAGTTTTTTTATATCCTTTTATTTTTTTTAAACATATTTTAAAGCATAGAGACTTTTTATTCTTTCTATCAGTTTCAAATTTTCTCCCTAACACTTCTTTCTCCCTCACCCAATGAGAAAGCAAGAAAAATAATACTTATTACAAATGTGCATAATCATGCAAAACAAATTCCTTTATTTGTCATTGTAATTCCATTAATTTTCAATAACTCATCATTTCCCTTAAACTCTGTTCCTACTGAATCTTAGTAACACCTCCCTTACTTTCAGAAAGGAACCAAATCTTACCAATTTTTATGGTATATACGTCAGTTCTTAACTGAGCAAGTGAAATCACAATTTGCTTGGATGTTTTATTACTCTATTTTCTTTCCAAGGTGCTTTTCACAGTCTGCTTTTTGAAAAGACATTTCCACAGCTCAGATATGCATCTCATATAACTTTATTGCATTTACTTAGAGTTGCTGAGAGTACACATTTATCTTTCTTACTAATAGGTGACTGGCTATTGGCACATTGGGTTTTATTAGGTTGCCGGGATTTCTTTTTTCTTTGTATATTATAGAAGAGAGCTGCTGAAACTGGTCATAAAAATTCTTTTGTCCGTGTGATTACCAAACTAGGCATTTGTGTGGTAGTTCTGGCTAACAGGTCTTTGTTTCTCGTGACTCGTAGAGACAACTTTAGCCTCTGTGTACAGTTGAAATAATGGTTTTGTGAGTGGATATCTAAAAGTACGTTAGGCCACATGTCTCTCATTTAAATAGCACTAGGAAAGTTATTCCTGGTTGCCATAAGAGTATCACATGCCCCACGTTTCCCTGGTCCGGATGGAACAGGCCTAGAGTAGAGTCTGACCACTTATTCATCTGACAAGGTATACATTCTTGTGTGTTTTTCTAGACCATTAGTCACTCATTTTAAGTGCAGGTCAGTCAAGTGTTGGCAGTTTGCTTCCAAAACAAACACACTGAATCTGAGGAAAATAAAATTGGGGCAGGTATTTTAAAATGCAAAGTTGTATTATTAAGTGATTTTTAGCTTTATTACTAATGCTCACAACTGCCATGAAATGCCTAATCATAGATGAGACTTTCTATGAATATTTTGTCCAAAGAAATTAATTATTCCCAAAGAGCTCTGAGAATTCACAGACATGATTTGATAACTCCACTAAGTTAAAGGCAAGAATCTCTGCTTGTAAACGGTATAATTATTTTCTATCCCACATGAGAAAGAGTATGATGATGAATTTTAAATATTACTTTCAATGTTGATATGGTTAAAATAAAATACCTTTGTTCTGGAGTGTGGATATAAATTAAACTTTTATTAATGAACTTATGTACCTTTTTCTGTTAATATATGTAGTATTTTTTTGTCTTTTTTCCCTCAGTAATTAAATAGGGCATTTATGTCATATTTAAAAAATACGTATATATAAGTAGATTTTATCTAAATGTCTTCATAATCTTTTGAGTGTGAGGTAGAGAAAATCAATAAAGCATTGAAAAATGCTTATGAAGTTAGGATTTCAACTAGAAATCTTAGATTATGACTTATAAAGAAATTATTGTACGTTTCACGAATAGAGCTTCATATAACCATCAGGTTTTGAAACTACAGGAGAATAATTCTACTGTTGTACCTCTGTGAAAAATCTATATTCATACTGTTGCAAAAGATTTTTATTATCATTATTTTTTTAGTTTTTGCTTTTGTTGGGGGGAGAACGTAGGACAATTGGGGTTAAGTGACTTGTCCAAGGTCACACAGCTAGTAAGTGTTAAGTGTCTGAGTCCAGATTTGAGCCCAGGTCCTCTTGATTCTATGGCTGGTGCTCTATTCACTGCACTACCTAGCCACCCCATTGCAAAAGATTTTGAAAATCATCATTTTTTTTTTCTTTACTTTGTTTCAGTGGATAGAATGAGTTCTGGTATTGGAGTCAAGAAGCCCTGAGTTCAAATGTGACCTCAGACACTCAGTAGTTGTGTGGGCCTAGTCAAGTCACTTAACCTCTTTTTCACTAGGGAAGGAAATGGCAAGCCATTATAGTATCTTTGTCAAGATAACCCCATATAAGGCCACAAAGGGTCAGACAAGACTGAACAACAACAATCATATAAGAGATTAGACATTTAATTGGACCTTAAGAGCTTGAGAAACCCATATTCTTGCTTTCTTGTTACCCTTCTTTTTATGTTGATTTTTACTTTAACCTTTGAAATAACCTGTTTGAGTCTGTGAACTTTTCCAGATTAGTGTAATAAAACTTACGCTTGTGCTATTGGTTTTCCATTAAAGTAACTACAAAGCTAGTTGCTTTCTTCAATAAGGGAGAGGTTTCTCGGATATTGTCTATCAGAAAATATCCCAAAGAATTGTCAGAAAGCTACAGGAACTGGCTTTTGTGCATTGTAGTAATTATTAGGAGGGATATCTTTGTGACTTTAGAAAACCAAAACAAATATGATAATCCTTCATCATGATCGTGTGGCCAGGGACCTGACTCTGGGCTCAGAGAACTTAGACTCAGATTCTGCCTCAGACTCTTGTCATCTGGGAACAGTCACTGAATCTTTCTGCATCTCAGTTTTCCCCTCTGGGATGTAAAGAGGTTGAAGTAGATGCCCTCTCAGGTACATTCTATTCCTAAGATCATCACCATGATACATTTAGATAGTGCATTATGACTTTCATATTTCTTCATTTCATCCTAGTGATAATTCCAGGAGGTAAATAGTATAGTGATATTCTTACCATTTTATAGATGAGGAAACTGAGGCCCAGTGGGATTAAACCATTTCTTCAACATGCTAGTAAGTGTAGGAGATGGGCCCAGAATGCAGGTCCTTTACCTCAGAGGCAAGTATTCTCTACACTAGGTTTTATGGCTATATGAATAAAAATGAGGGATTTGTTATCCACTGACAAGGATTTATTAAATATGAATTACATACCAGGCACTGTACATAATGGGCACTGGGATTAGAATTGAGAGTAATGAGAAAATCTTTGAAAGGAGTTTACATGCTAATGGGGAGGCAGCAGGTCCATATGAATATGTAGTATGTATGTGTGTCCATCATATCACACATATGGGGCCCTACACTGTATGTATGTACACATATATGTCTAGGTATACACACATGCAAGCATATATACATATATTTACTTGTTTATATTTAATAGTATTTTCTATATATTTTATATTCAAAACAAAAAGATAATAAACATAAATATATATGATATAATGAAGTAAATATATGTGTTTATGTGCATATGCGTGCATGCTCCTGTTGTCTCCTCATTAGTTTGCAAAGTTCTTTCAGTGTTGGATTTGTTCTTCCTGTCCTAGTACCTGGATACACACACACACACACATACACACACACACACACACGCACTCACTCATACACACATGATTATTTACTTATACACAGTACATATTAAGTACTATATATATATATATACTCTATATAGACATATATTAAGTACTATATATAGATCTGCATATATTAAAAAGAAAATAAATGTAAATATATGTATATACATATATGTGTATATGAATATGTGTGTATGCATGTATATATAAATATATGCTTATATTTGTATATGTTAAACACAAAATAGTTAAGAAGAGAGTGTACTAGTAGTTAGGGGAATGGGGCACAACTTCATGCACAGGGTGAAATTTGAGCTAAGTTTAGAAGATCAGGATTCTCTGAGACAGGAGTGAAAAGGGAATACATTTCAGGCAGAGAGGGGACAGTGTGAATATGTGCAGACGGTAGATAGTGTCCTGTGTAAGTTGCTGAGAGAAGGCCAGTTTGGCTGGATTACAGAGTGCAGGAAGGGGTGTGATACCCAATGAAACTGGAGAGCTAGGAGGTGGGCAGGTTGTGAAGGACTTCCAAAGCTAAACAGAAGAGTTCATGTTTTATCCTAGAGTCATAGGAACCATTGGGACTGATTGAATAGAGGAGTCACATGGTTAGATCTGTACTTCAGGAAAGTTACTTTGGCATCAGAGTTGGCTGGACTGGAGGGGGAGAGACTGGAGGCAACAATTTAGGAGACTAACAATAATCTAAATTATGAAGTTATTAAATAAATGTTTATCAAGCAAGGAAAGAGCTTTACATTTGTTTCTTTCCAGTGCAAGTAACGTGGTGTTTCACATGCACTATATTGATTAAAACAGTAAGAATAAAAGGAGAATAAAAAATATATTTAGAAAGTAAATTAATTTACTATTTTGACATTCCACTACTGGTGTTTTAGCATAAATCCAAACTTCCATTTTCATATCCCAGATCTTTTAGACTCTCATAGGATCTTACCTAGAGAACAAGGATATGCATAAGGAAGGACAAGGTGAGCCAAGGCTCAAGTCACGAGAACCCAGTGATGACCTTAGTGCTGGTGTCAAATCCTACTGCTAAATCCTCTGTCACCCTTCACTAGAGTCATTTAAATATCTGAATCAGAGAGGACACAGGATAAGCAGAGAATGAAAAGCCCAGAGGAGAAGACTAAGAGCAATCAGCAGTTCCAGATATGCTCATTCCCTCAGCATTTTTGCACATCAGAAGAAATAAGCTTTTCTGTATTTCATTTTGTTCCAGTATCATAGCATTTTCTCATTCATTATGTTCTTTGATTTTTTTTTTTTTTTGCAGACCTTTATCCTAGTGCAATGCTTTCCTATGAAGCACATTCAGACTGAATCTTGGAACAGAATAGGCTGCTTGAGCCTAGAGAGCTACTCTGTGAGTATGTCCTTTTGGTTTCTCACAATGATATTCTTTTATCTAATTTCTCCAAATCCGGTTCTCTACTTAATTAGTGGCCTACAAACGAAAGGCATTCTTCGCCTAATTTAGGGAGTTGAACCATGCTAATATAGGGTGATAAGGGTTGGGAAACCCATAAACATATCCAGTTTAATGGAAATTTTTCTTATGGTTTTGATTAGTAAACTTTTATTTATTTATATATATATATATGTGTGTGTGTGTGTGTGTGTGTGTGTGTGTGTGTACATATATATGTGTGTATGTATATAATATATGTATACACACACACTTTTTTTTTTTACAAAGAGGTGATCCAATATTCTCATACAAACCTTTCAATCCATAAACAGCGTTCTGAGTCAACCAAGCCATATTCGTATATTCACATGCTTATCATGTGAGGTCTCAATAACATTGACATAGTAATAAAACTTACATGGCAAATTCATAGTGTTCAAGAAGTATATATTAAAAGCCAATTGGAAAACAGACTATATCCCGGATTTCACCTCTCTTATCTCAAAGTAGATTTTCAACCCCAGACAAGTCCAGAATTATTTTGGCCTGACAGATATTTAATACCAGATGAGTGAAAGTCTGAGATCAGCTATCTTAAAAATAGCTCCAGATTGGGCTTCCAGAGGTAGGGACTGGAACTGCCCAACTAGATTGTTGTCAGCAAAGGATTATGGAGGGCACCTTTTGATTTCAGTAACTTTTTCCATGCTCCATCACATTTCTTTTTGATGTTATACCTTTTAAAAATGTGTGTATTAATGCATGCATAAATACTGATTTGTTCATAAATATATATGTTAGTATCTACACTTACATTAATACATAGATATTGCTAACTTGGTGTTTTGTAGAATTTGTGAACTCATTGATATGGGTGTTGCCTTGCTTGAGTCAGATGACAACATATCCCAGGTGATGTTTGTTCATGTTCTCTTGTGCTTTCAAGGATAGAAAATGTACCTAGAGTGGCAGAGGCTTCATTCTAGGCTTTCATGCCTTATGGTACCATTATTATAGAACTTAGGCTTCCCATCAATTTTCCTGTGCTCTTGATAATGGGTAGATAACCTCCTTTTCTGTATCTCTGGTTGATGATTTTCCTGATGCTACTTCTTGCATATTGGCAGTGGTCAGAAATATGAGGCAGCTTTCTTGTGTGTATTGTATGTCTCTTCAGTGCTTTTTGGACCAGTTGCAACTTTAGAGAATTTGATATTTCGATACTTTCAACCTCAGAGAATCACGGGGGAAAATGTTTTTTGGTAAACCAATGTATTTTTACACATTGGAACAGCTTTGACATCTTGAAAGCAGTGTTTTCTCAAATGGAAAGGTGCCCAGCTTTTTCTTCTTGTTTAGTCTTGGGTACAACTCACTCTCCATAGAATCATATTGTTCTTATGCAGTTCCTGGCCCAAATAATGACGTATTAACTCAATAACTCAACTTTTCTGTCATTCTGTGATTTATTACAAGGCAAAAAATAGACCAGACAAGGAAAATAAAGGTATCTAGTACTAAGAAAATGTAATCTATTTTATATTAGCTTAACTTCTCTAAGAAATTCATTGAACTTGAACTTGAATTCATTGGTTGTTCTTACTGGGCTCCCGACTTTCTATTTATTCTTTTAACTTATTTATCTTTACATCATTTTCTCACATCCAGATGTTTGCTAGTGTTGTTCAGAATCAGAGGATTTAGAGCTAAAAAAAAATATCTTAGAGACTATCTAGTCTAACCACCTTATTTTGTAAATAAACTGAAGCCCAGAGAGATGGTTATCACCTTGACCAAGGTCCCATGAAGTCTACATTTAAACCCAGTTGTCTTAGTCTTTTCTCAGAGCAGCATGATGTCATGCACAGGTGTTAAAGACATGGCCTGTGAGCCCACAGCCCACAACATCCCCAAGGGTACCTTGAACGAGATTAAAATGTAATTGAAAAATATTTAACAAAATAAATAAAAATACAACATAATAAGATAACATATAAAACATCAAAAGATAATAACAATATATCATTTTTGAAGTTAATAAGCATCCCCACAGGGATCCTCATACACAGGTTAGTGATTTCTGTTTCTAAGTGACTTTGACATCACTGAGATAGTTGATAAAAAGGTGGTCTTGAAGGCAAAAGGACATGGATTTGAGTCCCATCTCTGTCATACACATTAACCTGAGATGGCTATTTAACCTCAATGCTCTGGGGAACTCTCTAAGAATGAGTATTGCAGAGAGGGTACCAACCTGCATCAGTAGAGGGAGTTGTCCCACCTGGGAGTTCTCTATAGCAAAGAAAGTATAGTTCCTGTTCCTATCACCATGTATCAGTTTGATTTAATTCTCTATTTTATACACAGTTGCATTGATTTTGTCAGGCCTTTGCTAATAAGGTCATCTTAAATGGCAAAAATTATCTTCATAGTTCTTTGTCCAGCCCTAATTACAGCATCCTCTATGAGGAGCATGTATTCACTCAGTATGGAATGGGGATTTATGTGTTTATAATCCTTTTGTGCTATAGAAGCCTGCAGATAAATATATGTGACCTTTAAGATGTAGAGTTTGAAAATGCAAGGAACACACTCAAGATCTGGTTTAGGGCAAATCCCTGCCTCTTTAGGCTCTGGTTTCCTTGTTTGTAAAATAAATTCATCAAGTGCTCATTACATGCTTGTTCTAGGCAAGGTACTCTGCTGGGTGAGGAGAATGCTTTAACAAACCATTTCCACTCCTTGTAAACTACTGGGGGTGGGGTGGGGTGATATGACATGTACATGGAGAAGGAAATAGAAAATGTAAATAAAATAAAAACTAAAATGACATAAATAAACATTAAATAGAAACCTA
>JAQQSV010021886.1:0-10692 GCA_028646515.1 Pseudochirops corinnae | reverse complement strand
AGGGATGATGTTTTAAAAGGTGAAATTGAGAGGTGGAAGAGGAATAGAATGAGAGGAGATGGAGAGAGAGAATGGGGTCAATAATTTCATATAGAAGAGGCAAGGGATAACTGTTACAATGGAGGGGAAGAACAGGAAGACAAAAGGGAAAGGGTCAACCTCACTGTCATTGAATTTGGCTTACAGAGGGAATGACATACATTCTAAAATGGGTATCTTACCCTGCAGGAGAGTAGGGGCAAAGGGGATGAGAGGGGGGGATGATGGATGGGAGGGCAGGTTGGGGAGGAGGATTGTTCGAAGCACACACTTCTGTAAGGGGACAGGGACAAAGTAAAAAATAGAACAAGGGGAGGGTGGGATAGAAAGGAGGGAAATATCATCAGTGTTACACAATATGACCATTGTGGAGATGTTCTGCGTAACTACACATGTGTTGAATTGCTTGTCTTTCCAGTGGGGCTGGGTGATGAGGGAGAAAGGGAAAGAGTCTAGAATTTAAAGTTCTAAAATCATATGTTAATACACACATATTATTATTATTTACATGCAGCTGGGAAATAAGATATTCAGGCACTGGGAGAGGGAGATCCATCTTGCTCTACCAGAAAGTCAGAGGGGTGATGGGGGAGGATATAGGAGATAGCAGATTGGGGGGGTGGGTAGGGGAAAGACAGGGAGTGAATTTGAAACTCAAAATCTTGTGGAAATCAATGATGTAAACTAAAAATTAAGAAAAGTTAATTAAAAAAAGAAAAAAAAAGAAATAGTTGAGCTGAATGTCTTGAATGCTTACAAAAGACAAGATTGTTGAAAATGGATAAGGGAGAAGTCTGATCTGTGGAAATAAAACTTTAATGTGAAAAAAAAGATTAAAAAAATAAAGTAAAAAAAATAGAAAATGAGAAGGTTGTTTTCTGTGGTTCCTTCTGATTCTGAAAATGTGTGATTCTCTGGTAGATAAAGATGTATTATAATGGCTAGCATTTACGTAGTGTTTTAAGGTTTGCAAAATGTTTGACAAATATCATATTTGATCCTCACAACAATCAAGATAGGTGCTATAACTTTCACCCTTTTACAAATGAGGATACTGAGGCAAAGGTTAAGTGACTTGTCTACTAAGTCTTTAGGCAGGATTTGAATTCAGATCTTCTTAACTCCAAGTCCAACACTCTCCCTTGTGTGACCTAGTTGCTTTTATATGGTGTGTGAGTGACCCCTGACTCAAAATCTAGTAAAAAATGATGAGACATTTCAGAGACTCATTTACTAGTTTGGAGTATGATGATATATATGTGTTTTAGTGCTATACTCCATTGTACTCCAGAATTGATATTGGATTAATCGAAGAAGTTTTTTGTTCAACAATATAATTGAATATCTTTTGTAGAATTAAGGTAACTAAATATAACACTTTATCTTAGTATAGAAAAAGTTTTTTTGTTTTTGTTTTGATTTTTGGCTGTTAATACTTTTTTCTGGAGGTAGACATTTAAAATTCAGTAAAATTATTTTTAGAAACAAATTTACTGTAACTCTCAGTTAAGTAGACTCATTTGCCTTGCTGTTTTTAGTAACAAAAAACGATTCACCTTTCTGATCCCTTATCCACCTCCAGAAAATATTTTATTTCAGATTTATTGAAATTGAAGCTAGAATCCTTGGGACTATATACTTTCCACCTATAATGCCAAGTACAAGCTACTTCCAAGGTTTGGATTATGAGCATAGTAAACTCCCCATTTATTC
This sequence comes from Pseudochirops corinnae, assembly GCA_028646515.1. Lineage (NCBI taxonomy): Eukaryota > Metazoa > Chordata > Mammalia > Diprotodontia > Pseudocheiridae > Pseudochirops > Pseudochirops corinnae. The sequence continues at coordinate 8,940 of JAQQSV010021886.1, read as the reverse complement.
AGTAACAAATTAAGGCAAAACATTCACAGAAAATCAAAATGCAGCATTTACCATGTGTAACTCAATCATTTAGTTAAGTCCTCGATTCAACCACAAAATACAAAGTCAAAATACTCCGCTTCTGGATAGTGCATTCATTTAGTCAATCACAAAGTCTCTCTTCTTGAGTGGAGATTAGTTTCCAATCATAAACAAAGTATATTCATTTGGTCAGTCACAAAGCACAAAGACCATCCACCCCTAGGTCACAAGTAGGTTACAACATCATCACAGCATTCAGTACCCAAGGAGAGGTCTTTTCTTCATCTTGACCCAAGGCAGGTTCTCAGCAGTTTATGTTCCTGGGAAGACAGAGTTTAACAAAGACACAATAACCAGCATCCTCTGCAATTCACTTTCTGTCTGTGAAATCAACCTAAGCCCAACAAGGTCTGAGGCCTCTATCAACAAACAGTAATGGAATTTAAAGATTCCGCTGTATTGGCTTGGTTTTCAGCTTAAGTGTTAAGACCCAGAACTTGTGAATCCCACAAGAAGGATGGACTTGTTGACATGAGGGGAGGGGGATGAACAGGGAGGAGCTGGTGCCATGTATAGGGAGAGGCCCAAGCTGAGAGAGGTCAGAAGAATTTTTGGCAGCAGTGTTGTGGAAGGAGGGATGGAGGGAGAGGGAAAGATTGTGTGTGTGTGTGTGTGTGTGTGTGTGTGTGTGTGTTAGAGAGAGAGAGAGAGAGAGAGAGAGAGAGAGAGAGAGAGAGAGAAAGATAGAATTGCTGGAAGCCAGAGTTTCTGACAGAGAGAGAGAGAACTGCCAGCCAAAGCTGCCCAGACTGCTCAGGGCCAGTTGGAGCTGCCCAGGACTTTTGAGAACTACCACCCAGAGCTGCTGAGAACGAAGGAGGCATGACTGTGGTGCTGGTATCTTGTCTGTCTGTTTTGATGTTACTTTGTCAGAGTTGAGAGGCCTCAGACCTTGTTGGGCCTAGGTTGATTTCACAGGCAGAAGGTGAATTGAAGAGGATGCGGGCAATGTGCATAAATGTTGTGGTGTCTTTGTTAAACTCTGTCTTCCCAGGAACATAAACTGCTAAGAACTTGCCTCGGGTCAAGATGAAGAAAAGACCTCTCCTTGGGTATTGAATGCTGCGATGATATTATAACCTACTTGTGACCTAGGGGTGGATGGCCTTTGTGCTTTGTGACTGACCAAACGAATGTGCTTTGTTTATGATTAGAAACTAATCTCCACTTGAGAAGAGAGACTTTGTGATTGACTAAATGAATGTACTACCCAGGGGTGGAGTATTTTGACTTTGTATTTTGTGGTTGAATCAAGGACTTAACTAAATGACTGAGTTACACTTGGTGAATCCTGTATTTTAATTTTCTGTGAATGTTTTGCCTTAATTTGTCACTGAATAAATGGACTTTACTATGTTTTGTAATCAGAGCCTTGGAGGATGCTCATGCTTGCTGTTATACCACCATGTAAAGCTGTTTCTCTATCACTCAGCTCACATCTTGGTGGCTGTTGTCAGTCCCCAGGAGTTTCTCTCTCCCTTCTCGTTGGGTTCTCTGCTTGGCTCCTAGGATTCCTTTCTCCAACTCAACTATTGTCTGTATACTAGTAGTCTTCAACCAATGTGTTGATTTTCCTCAAATGTTTTAACTTCTCAATTCCATAATCTACTTATCTCCCTTTACCTGCTCTTCCACTCAACATCAGTTGGACACGGGGATGTCTATCACCTATCAGTACTGCATTTCTACGTTTAAGAACTCTGAAATTGCTTTTCCCCAATCATAACCTTTTATCATTCCCTCACTCTCAGGGTCTTACTATCACAACCCTATTTTTCATGCTCACTGTGACCTCTTATCCCTTCATCCTTCAGCATTTACCCCCAGCAATCACCTCTGCTCTAGGTATCCTATCCTTTCTTCTCTGTCTTGACCCCTTTCAAGAGATCACATTGTCCATCTACCTTTTCACTGCTGCAAGTCAGCCCTTCTAGTCTTCCCTAATTAATTCTCTCCCCACTCACCATAGTGGCTGTTCCTAAACTTCACTTTTCTCAAACCTGTCACAGCTGCCTTTATCCCACACTACCATTTCAATTCTTTTTGTAATCTTCATTTGCTACCTTTATAATGGTTCTTTCTCTACTCCCACCCTCAAAAAATTCTCACTTGATCCTATTATCACCATTAGTTACTATCGTATATCTTTCCCTTCCTCACCTAAACTCTTTAAAAAAGATGTCTGCATTTAGTACCTCCATTTTCTTTCTTGCTTTCTTATTAATCTTCTGCAATCCAACTTCATTATTTAACTGAACCTGCTCTCTCCAAAGTTACTAATGATTTCATAATTGTCAAATATAACGACCTTTCCTTTTAGCTTATCTTTTTTTTTTTTAACCTTTCTGCAGCATAATATGTAGTGGATCACCTCTTGGATATACACTCCTCTGGGTTTTTTGTGAGACTGCTCTTTCCCCTGATTTTCTTCCTACATGTATGACTGTTCCTCCTTAGTCTTCTTTTATGTAACTCATTTTCATCATGTCCCACTGAGGTTATATCTGAAGGTTCTGTGCCCTACTCTCTTCTGTTTTCTATCTACCTTCAGCAAGAGGACCTTCCCAGTCTCCCTTCCTTATCTTCTCTCATTTGTGGGTACATTCCTGTTTAAAGTTATTTGAATATTCTGTGAATGTATCTTGTATATTCCTACTTATGTGCAAGTTGCTTCTCTCTTTAGAATGCAAGCTCCTTGAGGGCAAGTACTATTTTAAAATTTTTTTCTTTGTAATGCTAGTTTTAATTTAAGAGAGGCTTTTAATGATTGCTTATTGATGGACTACTTTCACAGTGATGGTAATGAAGTGATGAAAAGTGGTGCTGAAAATCACAGAAAATCAAGCATTAACTTTTAGTGAAGTGCTAGAAAGAATGTAAAGGGTACTGAAAAATCATAGAAATCAAATATTAACTAATGGCAGTTTACACTGCAGTGTGAATTACTTCAGATAAGCAGCAATTTTTATTTCTTTTGATAGCAATGATCTTGCATATGTACTTCTACTGACCTTAGGTTGAATCAAAATGTGTGACCTTGCCCAGCTGAAACTGGCTTGAGTTGATTTCCCAAACTTTAACTAGTTCTCTATCAGTTGAGCTGAACTCATACTATTTCATTACTATCCTTTGTTGTGTTTTTAATTCTTTGTTTTTTTTAAAGAATAGATATTACTCCAAGGAAATATGCAAAAGCTGTATTTCTTAAAGAACACACTGTAATGCAGCTGTTGGCATAGGTTGAGTCAAATATTTCAAGGAACATTAAAGCCCATAATGAAACAGGATCACTTACACCAAAACACAAAGGGATGTGAAATAAAAAACAAAAAATAATGCCAAGAACTGACAAATTTATTGCTGAATAGCAGCCTAATTAATTCTTTAAAATGATCAAAGACTGTCAGAGGGACCTGGAAGCTGGAGGAGCTGTTACAGATTTTTCTAAAGTGTGGCATAATCTTCTTGAAATTGGAGGAACAGCAAGGCCAGTTTTTTAAAAAAAAAAGACAAAGCTGCTAGCCATTGCTATGAAGTAAAAAAACTCAGAAACTTTGTAATGAGTAAAACAATAGAAAGACTAGAGTACTGAAGACTGCAAAAAGTTAATTTCTATTGATAAAGTTCATTTTTTAATTTAATATCATACCAAAACCATTGTCCGCATAATCTTAGGTGATCTTGTAAGATCTGGGCATCTTCATCAGTTTTTTTTTCTTCTACTTTTAGTGGGTCCTGAAGTCTTTTAATCCCATTGAGGGAATGATTAACTCTGATAAATCAACTGATATACTGTAGGGCAGAATTTTTACAGAATTATAGAAATTTCCGTATGGAGATAGAATATGGCAACACAGTCTTATGCCATGCCCACATGTCATGAAAAGTTTTGGGAAGTACTGAAGAAATGGAAATAAATATATTTCATTGTGCTGGGACCTTTGCTTATTTAAACCTTCTTATAAAATCTGTGGGTACAATTTAGGGTCAGGTTGGAAAAATAGACTGCTCACAAAAGGCATATTCAATATTCAATATGATAATGTTGTTTTAAGATATGTGAATCTTGTGAACTCATTACCAAATAATGTAATGAATGATTGAAGAAAAATGACATATATTAATTTTTTTCAAAAAATATTAAAAGCTGTAAGTTTTATTTGTGAACCAAATTTAGTTTTTTTATTTTCAGCCAAATAATTTCCATATCACTGTAAGTTTCAGCTCTTTATTTAATTACCATTGAGTTGATAAATTATTGAATGGACTGAACCATTTCCATATAAGATAAATCAGAAATATAAAGACATTGGCCTTAAACGGAAACACAGCTCACAATGTATATTAATGATGTGAATAATAATGGTATTGATAGACTTTCTTTAGTCGTGTTCCCAGGGCAATGAGAAATATAATTTCTTGAGATACTTAGTTACTATACTTTGTGGTAGTAATGTAGGTAAATAAACCATTATAAAGATAATTGGAGTTTACGTGCTAATATCTATTGCAAAGGATAAAGCAGAGCAATTTTATAAACTTGAATAAGCACATCCAAGTCAAATAAAAACACACTTTGATACCTATTTCCTTGATTGTAAAGGACTTTATGAAGTTAGTGGAGAAAAGAACTTGCAAACTATGTTTTGGACTTAAGAAATAAAGTTACAGGTTTTTAGATTATTCAGAAAACTCATGAATATTTTTTCATAGTGAGAAGTCCCTGAATATGGCAAACACCAACCTATATCACAAAAAATGAAATATATTTTTATCTTAATAGGGAGGAAATTACCAGTTACAGTGGTACCTTGACATATGAGTGCACCAACTTAGGAGATTTCCCAGATACGAGTTGTCACTTGGTCGATTTTTTGAATTGAGAGCCAAAATTTGAGGTTTGAGCTGCTGCTAGTTGGCGTAATGACCACAACCCTATGCCCACTCAGCGTCCCATGCCTCACTCCTTCAGTTCACATGTTTATCTTGCCAGTGAAGAAAATTATGTTAAGCAAAAGTAAAAAAGATATTGTAGCAATTAAGTTCAGGGATAAAGTATAGCATCAAGAGTGTAGCGAGTAAGTAAACAAAAGTGACTGAAAGAGCATGAAACAGAACTCCTCTAACCTCCTTCATCTATCTCCTCCATCCTCCACCTTTGCCAGTATCTTCTGTTAGCTCAAGTCATCTGATATCCAAGGTAAATATACACTGTATAAAACCAGTTTATTTCTTTACATTCTCTTATGTTTTTATACAATATTTTTTATTTATAAATACTTTTTCTTATTTAAAAATATGTAACAAAAATACTGGGGTGGCATTTTGGGGGCTGGAATAGATTAATGGCATTTCATTTAATTTCAGTGGGGGAAAAGTGATTTGATATACAAGCAAATTGAGTTACAAGCTCAGTAAGGGAATGAATTAAACTTGTAAGTCAAGGTACCACTGTATTATAATTTCAAAATCACCTCTTTGTATATAGTTAAATCATCTATTGGTTAGCTCAATCACTGTGCACATTTCTCTTCATTCATGTATTTTTTCTTGTATTGAAAACACAAATTTTGTTTCTTCTGTCATTTCTTGAGGAATATATTATTTATTTCCTTTTGTACCTGTTTTGCACTTTCTTTCATTCTCAAATTTGGAAATATTAGTGCTTTGGTTATTATTATCCTTGTTAGAGATGTAGGGCACTAATATTTCTGTCCACTGCAGTATTTCCTGTTTTCAGTTTCCAGTTTCTGATATAAGCCTCACATTAGTGCAATAGGCAACTCCTCCTTATAGTTATGAGTCCAGTGAAATTGCTGTCTCTTTTCTTTTCTGTAGGCAATGCTTACAATACTTTCTTCACTTAAATAAACTGGCATTTATACAGCTTCAACATCAACCATCAACCAAAAATACCATTTTTCTCCCCTAGCTCAGTGCATGATTTCCCTGATCCTTTTTTTTTTGCTTTTTTTTTTGGAGGACAATTGAGGTTAAGTGACTTGGTCACATGGCTAATTTTTTTGTTGTTGTTAAGTGTCTGAGGCCGGATTTGAACTCAGGTCCTCCTGACTCCGGGGCTGGTGCTCTATTCACTGTGCCACCTAGCCGCCTCTCCCTGATCATTTTTACCCTGGGGTACACTGTCTGGTTGCAACTGAACTACTTCTGTGGCAGTCCGCTCATTCTTCTCTTATTAAATTTCTTTTACCTCCCCCAAAATCATTGTTTTGAGCTCTTTTTTCTTCTCTTCAAGCTCAGTCCACCATTCTTCTAATGCTTTTTCAGTAGAGAACATTGCCTCCTACTTTGATGAGAAAATTGGGGCCATGCATTTTGAAATCTTCTCTTTTATTCTGAAATTCAAAACTCTTTTTACATAGTTTTTCATTTGCTCTGGTGTCCAATAAAGATCCTCATCACTTCTCACCTAGATTATTGGAATAGTTTCCTAATCTCCCTGCATTTGGTGTTTCCCTCTCCAGTCTACCATCTACATAAGTGCCAAAGTGCAAAGATAAATACTTGATAAATGTTTTCTAAGAAGAAATTAACTGATGAGAATGAACTTTAGTGAAGATAACATTAAAGAATTAGAGTCACAAAATGAAAGATGAAAAATGGCAACAACAACAAAATACTAGAAAACATAAGAATAAGCGGACCTTTTCTTAATATGGAATTTCTTAGCTTAGTAGCTGTCTAAAACCAAGACCCCAAATCATATGGAATGTGAATTAACAAGAGGCTTTTCCAGTAGGATTAGGATTAAAGCAAGGATGACCATTATCACCACAACTATTTGATAAAGTGCCTAGCTATATGCTAGCTATAGCAATAAGACAAGAATGCAAAATGGAGTGAATAAAGACAGGCACAGGAAAAAAAACAAAATTATTGCTTTTTTGTTGATGATGTCATGGTTCATTTAGAGAAACCTAGAATCATCTAAAAATAATTTAAACAATAACTTCAGCAGTGTTGTTGGACATAAAATAAATAGATCCATATAAATCATCAACATTTCTATGTATTAAAAAACACATCAGTAAGAGTTAGAAACAGAAATTCCATTTGAAATAAATACAGAAGCTACAAAATGCTTGGGTGTACATCTTTCAAGTTTCACTCAGGGATCTTTTGAATTTTTTTTTAAAATACTCTTTGCACAGATAAAGACAGATCTAAATATCAATTGTTATGGGTGGGCTGAGCCAAACCAATAAAATAGCAATACTATCTGGATTATTTTACTAATAATTAAATACCATTGCCATATTAATCAAAAATACCAAAGGATTCCTTTATAGATCTAGGAAAATAGTAACAAACTCTATCTAGAGGAATAAAAGGTCAGCAATCTCAAGGGAAATAGTGAAAAAAAATGAAAAAGGAGTTCTGGCAGCACTAAATCTCTATTATATTACAAAGCAGAAATGGTTGAAAAAAGATTCATCAGAGGAAAAGACAAGGTAGACAACACACTAAAGCAAATGTACACAGGAGCCTCATGTTCAGTAAAGTCAAAGATGCCAGCTACTTTGAAAAAATCTCTGTGGGGCTCTGCTTCCAGAAGGAAAAGCTCTGTCCCAAATCGCTGGGGTCCTCCTGGCTGTCGTAGCTCTCAGGAAGAGGCTGGAAACTCTTCTTATTTACTTCCGGCTGACTGGATAGTGAAGACTCCAGAACTGAGGCCCAAGCCCACGATCCAGATCCAGGCAGCTCAACATGAGAGTTCTTGGCCTGAGAACAATCGCTCAGTCCCCCTGCCATCTGCAGGCCGCGGGCAGGAAGCTACAATGCAGAGGCGGGTGCAAAACCTCTGCCTTTCGCTTTTCCACTCTGGAGGCCTTTCAGCCAGACTGATTATCTCCCCCTTTCGCAATCCCCACTGCAGCTGGTGCTAGTCTGCTCACCTGAGAGACTCCTCCACTGCTCCAGTCCAGCCGCCCCCAGGGCACAGCCTAGGCTTCAGGCCAGGCTGGTTTGGGTTCTCAGTGCTGATATGGTTCCTCGTGGCCGAGCTGACTTTAGTGGGAAGTATCTTTGTGTGCGTTTTGGAGTCCTAGGATTGGTTTAGAGTCCTATTTTATGGGTATTTTGGGGTGGCTATGTGAGAGCTGTGATATGTTGCTGCTGCTACGCCGCCATCTTGGCTCCGCCCCGATGCCAGCTACTTTGGTTAGGATTTGTTTGACAAAAAATGCCAAGGGAAAAAAACAGTCTGAAAGCAGCCTGGTAAAAATTAGATTTAGATCAATGATTCATATAGCGTATCATAAGCTCCATATGAGTATATATGACTTAAACATAAAAAGTCATATGATAAACAACTTAATGGAGAAAGGGAGGCATTGCCTTTAGGATTTACAGATGGAGATGTGGATGATCCCACAAAATGGACAATTTTGTACTTAAATTTTAAAAGTTTTTACACAGAAAACTAAAGAAGCTAAGATGAAATGAAAAATAGTTAACTAGGGAAAAATTTTTGCAGTGTTTCTTTGATGAATGTTTAATTTTTTTTGTCTTTATTAATTTGTTTGTTTACTTTTAGTTTACAACGTTCAGTTCCACAATCCCTTGAGTTTCAAATTCTCTCCCCTTTCCTTTCCTCTCTTCTCCTCACCCCCCACCTCCCTGGGGACATGCAATCAAGTATAGGATTTGCAAATATTTTCACAGTAGATATTAGTCAGATTGTAAAGAAGGAATGTAACTGATGAAATGAACAATATGAAAGAGGAAATAAAATCAAACAAGAAAAAGAAAGAGAGCAGGTAGTTTGCTTCACTCTGCATTCAAACTCTGTTCTTTCTTTCTTTCTAGTTCTTTCTCTGAATGTAGACATCTCCTTCC
>JAQQSV010021885.1:0-10693 GCA_028646515.1 Pseudochirops corinnae | reverse complement strand
ACTCTTCCTATTTACTTCCGGCTGACTGGATAGTGAAGACTCCAGAACCGAGGCCCAAGACCGCGATCCAGATCCAGGCCGCTCAACATGAGAGCTCTTGGCCTGAGACCAATCGCTCAGTCCCCCTGCTGTCTGCAGGCCACGGGCGGGAAGCTACAATGCAGAGGCGGGTGCAAAACCTCTGCCTTTTGCTTTTCTGCTCTGGAGACCTTTCGGCCGGACTGCTTATCTCCCCCTTTCACAATCCCCACTGGCAGCTGCCACTAATCCGCTCACCTGAGAGGCTCCTCCCGCCCAGCCGCCTCTGGGGCACAGCCAGGGCTTCAGGCCAGGCTGGTTTCAGTTTGCAGTGCTGATATGGTTCCTCGTAGCTAAGCTGACTTTAGTGGGAAGTATCTTTGTGTGCGTTTTGGAGTTCTAGGATTGGTTTAGAGTCCTATTTTATGGGTATTTTGGGGTAGCTATGTGAGAGCTGCGATATGTTGCTGCTGCTATGCCGCCATCTTGGCTCCGCCCCCCCACACAGATTCTTTTAAAAATGAATGTATGGGGAACAGCATCTCCATAAACCCATGTGGTAGGTCACCTGCTCCCTTCTGTTGTTTGGCGCCTACAGATGATTTTCTCTCAGGGTCAGGGCTGCATAAAGTACTTCTGGAAACTCACCAGCACTGGCAGCAGCTTAATCCAGCTAGACCAAGCATGCTCAACACTCAGACTCAGATGGGGGATACGGGGACTCATGTGTCACTCTATATTCTAGACTTGATCATAGGTAGGGGGCTCTGCCTGGCCAAGTCCCTCAGGGGCCCAAGACACCCAAGAAGCCACAGCTGCATGGGGAAGCCTACCTTGCCGGCTGCAAACAGGTGGCAGCCTTTGACGGCTTCAAAGACACTGGGTGTGACATCTGGCTGGGCAGGGAGGTGAGACTGTGCTAGGGACTGCTTGACTTTCTTCACATCAACCAGGCACAAGGCCCTCTCTTCTCCTGAAGGGCAGAAAAACACAATTCCTCATCAGGATGAAGGCCCACAAGGCACAGGACTTTGCTGGGGGCTCTCTGTTCATTCACAAGGAAAAGCTACACTGGAAGCAGCTTGGTGGCTGAGTGCTCCATCAGCTCCTTCAACAAGGCCTGTTCAAGTTTCAAGACATTACTGAAAACATGGGGCCTTTGAGGTTAGACTTACAGGGCTCCTCTGTAGCTGGTTTACAAGAATCTACTTCCCCCACTGTGGAAAAGAAGGGTCAGGCCCAGAGCTCACAGAGCCTCATGGGTGGCGGGTGGAGGCAGAGGTGAGGAGATCTGTTTAAGCTGTGCCCCTCCCTCCACTGGGGTCTTTACCTCTTTTCCTCAGAGAAGTCAGTCTAGGATGGGAGAAAGAGACCCAGACAATCCGTTCCCAAAGAAAGCTATTCTAGGTGGTCAGAGCTGGCGCCTCTCGAGCCCCAGGGGCAGAGTGAGAAAGGCGCCACTTCCCTCACACAGCACTGGTGAAGTGCTTTGCAAGTTATCTGCTCTTATCCTTAGGACAACATGAGGTGGAGGCTCTTATCCTCCCCATTTTACAGAGGAAACTGAGGCTGGATTTAAAATCAGGCCTTCCTGATTCCAAGTCCAGTATGCAACGCCTGCTGTGCCACTGAGCCCCTGCGGGGAAAGAAAGTGAGTGCCACTCTCTCTGGCTGGAGACCTGCGATCATGAGGAGCTTCTCCAGGTCCTTGATGATGTGAATCTGGAAGACAGCACCCACCCCTGGGATGTGGGTCAGGGAATTCTTCAAGACATTCAGGGCATAAAGCCCTTCCTCGGCCCCGACCAGCACCACCTGCAAAGTCAGAAAAGGTCCCAAAGAGCAAAGATAAGCCAAGGGCTGCATTTCCTGCCATGTGGTGCTTCCCAGCGCACACCAGCAGGAGAGGCCGCGGGGCCGTCCCACCGCCACCCCAGATACCTGGTCGCTGAAGGGCAGGGTGCAGTTGATGTCCAAGCGATCCTCCCCCTCCAGCTTCAGCAGGGAGTTCCCTAGCAGCTTCTTTTAAAATATGAAAGAGAAACAGACTCTGTCAGAGCCTACAAGAAATGCCTCTCAGCCACCTGCAGAGGCCTCAAGCAGGCGAAGGCTGCTGACAAAGGCTCGGAGAGCATTCCCGGCTCCCCCTACGTAATGGGACCTTAGCCCAACAAAGCGGACCCTGGGCATTAACTGTTGTTCCCAGATGGCAATGCCTGAGCCCCCAAGTTAATCGCTTCTTGGACACAGCCCCCAGTGTAGAAGAGAAGAAGACCCTGGCAGAAGCCTCAGAGATGCCGCCTGCCCAGGGTGCACCAAGCAGGCGGGCACGAGGGCTGCCGCAGTACAACACGTGGCACCAGAGAGCTGGGCCGCCCATGCAGGGAGACATTCCCAAGACAGACTCTCACCAGCCTGTCACAATACGATGATGCTGTCATCCATTAAACGTTCATGCATACAGCGCCAGCAAAACAAGCAACTAACAACTCTTAGAGAAGACAAGCCAAGCAGACGCCAGGAGGCTGGTATTTAGGGATTTCCAGCTCCCTCGTGTTTACGCTATGCTTATGCTAAATGTTTGCTCCTCTTTGTCAGGGTCCAGAAGCTGGATTGCACAGCTTTCGCTGGGCTTCCTCTGCACCACCTACACTTCTAACGTCACAAGCCTGAGATAAGGACGAGTGAGGCCAGCATCCCAGACGGAAAGCACCTCTCACCAACCGGGGAGTCCTTCCACAAAGACTCTCAAGTTCTAAACAAAGCAGCCAAGAGCTCATGTCATGGCCACCCCTAGAAAGGTGGAGAAAAGATGGGCTTTCCTTAAAGATCACAGGACACAATGTTGTCACCATCACAGCAGGCTGAATTCCTAACACTGAGTCAAGGTGCCAGAAAAATAGCCAGGACAGGGAGAGGTCAAGAGGCCAGGCACAGGTGCCAAGATCACGTTCATGCAATTCCACTAGAGCCGGAACCCTCTGGGCACAACCAGGCAGCGTGCCACCGCTCTTAGTGGAAGCAATCCCAAGGTGGCAAGCTGGTCAGTATCACCACCGTCTGAAGTTACCCATTCAGCCCATTTCAAAAGGGAAAACCCAGTGTCCCAGTTATACTCACAGCATCGGCCTCTGCTTTTTCCCTAGAAACTCTCCCACCTGCGACAACTGACTCTAAGGCGGTGACCCAGCGTTGCTTCTCTGGGAAGCTGGGGGCGAGCAAGTAGAGTGTCCTCCCAGGCCAGCAAGTGGTGTGGGGGTGAGACTCCATCTTCATTATGTATGGCACATCTGGAGGGATGGCAGAGAAAGCATACACTGACCTACAAGGGATGGTCCTCTGGGCTCCCAGAAACAAGGAGGACAACAGGGCTTGGAATGGGGCAGGTCAGACAGCAATGGGGCCTTGGGGGTCCTCTGATCACAGCTGGGATATGAGCTCTTCCCCTGCCCTCTCTGCTTACAAAGTATTGCTGCTGCCTCCTCCTCTGTCCCCTCCTTCCTTCTCATCCTCAGCTTCCTCCCTCTCTCTCATCCTTCCTCCTTTTCTCCACACTCCCTGTCCCTCCTCAGAGATGACACGATGCTCACTCTCACCTGTTTTGGCTGTATTTGCAAGTTCAGAGGCTCCCACAGCTCCATGAATGGAGACATCCCCATCAGGAAGGCACAACTCAAATTCTTCCACTGGCCTCTGTCCAGCTTGGTGCAAGGAGGAAGAACAGAAAGAAAAAACAAAAAACGGAAAGAGAACAAAGGGAAAGACATGGCCATATGTAAAGAGAGGCACAGGGGAATCGAGTGCGTGAAACAGAGGTGGATGGGGAGAAGATAAAGGAGGAGCAGCATGTGCTCACCTCCCGGGAGACCAACTATAGGGCTGAGGATTGCACTGATAGCCCCGACAGAAAAGGGTCTCTTTTCCTGTTATAAATAGAAAGCTATGGCCAGGTGGAAGCTCATGTATGGCCAAACTACTGAGGCCTGAGCCCCATGAAGGGAAGTCCCTTTCTGCCCGAGTTTACCTTCTCTGGCTTCGCTGTCATAGATGAGCACTTTAGATCCCTCCAGGACAATGTATTTCCTATCCCAGCCTTGTTGTCCCCGTTTATTATTTCTGGGAAAACAAAAAATTAAAAGAATGTTTCAACCTGCAAAAATTCTGGCCTCGGGTAAAGAATCCTAGAAAGCCAGACTTGACTTGAGAATCCCACAAATGGCAGCTGCCCAGTGTGGGGGCCAATGACCTGGAGGAGCTCCCAGCCTCCTGCCTCAGCACCTGTCCAACCTGAAACAGACTCAGCAGGCTACCTTGGCACCTTCATCCATCCTTCCAGACGCAAATTAGTGCTTGGCTCCTTGAGCTGCAGTCCTGGGGAATTCATTTTGTCCCGGCAGAAGGCTTCGGTGAAGTGTGTGGCGTACTCGGCGGGCAGACCACAGGTAGCTGGCAGGCATGTCGAACACTTGGGGTGGCACATTACTTGGCATTCTACAGAAGATGGAAAAACCACTTAAAAACATTCAGTCAAACCAGGCCTCCTCAGCTCTTAAACAGTCACCACTCCAGGGTATCTCTAGGCCACCAGCTTAGCAGCCTTTTTCTCATCTGAAGCCCCCTCTCCCAGGGAACTTTGAATGTGCCTCGGTGACAGTCACACAAGAGAGAAACCAGAAAACCACACTTCTAGAGCTAAGGTTACAAAATACCACTTGAACTAACTACAAACACTATGTTAAAAAAAAAAAAGATGCTGGCTTTGTGTCCTGATTTCAGTCAGGACCAACACATCCCCTGAAGACAAGCCTGCTCTGATGGGAGAGTAAGAAATATGTGAAAGCCCATGGTCCTTGCCAAGACATCTGCACGACGAATGGCAGTCATATGCTAAAGAAATACAGAAACATATTTTTCTGACAAAAGGGAGAATAATGTCTTTGTACAACTCTTGCTATCATGAGGAGCTTCTCTAGAGTCCTTGAAAAAGAAAGGAGAGAAAATAGATTTCTGTTAATTGAAAAGATAAAACTGAACTAAGTCACATATATTTCTCAAAAATAAAAAATCAATGCAGTGAGCAGAAAGCACAGAGAGCCAGCAGCAACCTCCGAGACTTGTTCTTACCGAGGCATTTGGATGCCTGCCGTCCAAAGTGCACGGTATCCAGACACACCGCACACTTTGTTGCTCTCATGTTCAGTCCCACATTGAATCGATGAGGAATATTGTGGTGCATTCGCTCTTTTAGACGCCGATTAAACTCTGGGAAGAAGGGCAGAAAAAACTGAAGTCATGACAGAAGAGGCTGCTTAAGGACAGTTCTAATACTATCTGTTCGTCTATTAAAAATTTAAATTCATTCAGTCATTAAGTTTTAAGTTTCTATTAAGGAATATCTGGGGCATCACTTACATGAGGTCTCCATTTCAAGGCTCTGACATTTCATTCAACAGTGCAGGTTACAACTCCCTAACATCTGAGGAAATGGCATTCACACATCGCAGTCTCCCTTCTCTGGACTCTGAGCGGACAAGGCACAGAGTGCCTGCTTACTCCCAAGAGCCTAGCCTGAAACTCAAGTGCTTTCCAGGTGGCTTGCCATGGCCAGGAAGTCACCCTGATTCTCAAGGGCTTGGGCCAGTGGGACAACAGAGACTTTGAGCCCTGTGCACATGACGGGCCACATCTCTGCAGCCTCTAGAAAAGACTTTTTCTTTGGAAAGGCTTATGACTGGCCATACGGAGATGAAGGATTTGTCCACAGCTGTAGCTCATAGCTGCAAAGATGAAGATGCCAAAGTGTGATGGCAGTGAGAAGCTATGATCTGCAACTGGAAGGTCAATCAAGGCCAACACCCGTGAAATCACAGGTCCTCCCTTTTCAAATTAATGCATATGAGTCACATTTATTTACTGGTGAATTTAGTTAACTTCTGAGACCAAGGAAAACACACCCTCCACATTGTAATGTTCACTTACCTTCTGGCGTGGAGGACTCTTTTCTCCGGCTGGAAGGTGGAGCCAGCAGACTTACTGGGTTGGGCTGGTGCTCTGGGGACCTCACGATGGCAGACATGACGATCTGCTGCCGTGCAGTGGCTGGAGTGGATGGGTGAGGGTGATCTGATGCCTTACGATGGGCAGCTGCAGGCAGAGTAATAGAATGCCCATTAAGGCATCAGAAAGGGGGGAAAAGTACAGCCGCAGTCTGATGGGTCGCCCTCAGGTTTGGTCTATCGAGAGCAGGACACAGTTGGGTAGCATCATTGGATGCAAGTGGCAGCTCCTGAGAAGCGAGAGTGTGTGGCCCAGACACAAGAGGAGCTAAATGTAAATGGCTCCAGCCCTCCACCTTTTTCAGAGACTGCCCCATGATGCTCCTACCTTCTTCGCGAGCCGATCGCAGCTCACTCCGGGTTTTCTGCAGCGCCTCCTCCAGCTCTGCACAGCGGGCCTTCTCCTTCTCCAGGGCTGCCTTCAGCTCATTGTACTGCAGAGGAACCTGTGTGGGTAAAGCAGGGTCCTCTTTCCGTCGACTAAATAAGCCCTAGCAATGGAAACAGAGATAACTCCTAACTCCTAGAAATTGGTGCTTTAAACTAGCTAAAGGAAAGCTGCCAGGGTGCAAAGCACAAAAGCCAGCGGGCATACTCACTGTAAGTGTATTTAGTAACAATTGCATTTGAAGGGGGAAAATGTTAGGATGAGTCACGGTCAGCTCTTCCCAGCTGTAAAAAATGGGGGTGTGGAAGTTTTCAGCAAGAGGGTTAAAGATGCTTAATTTGCCACCACCTCTTCATTTAACATTTCCAAGGTAGTAGAATCATCTCCTGACAGTCTTTGTCCTCAAAAAAATGCAAGTAGAGTATGAAGTCATGGACAGATTGTTTAGAAGTCAATCTCTCCTCTGTCTCTTATAATTCTAAATTATAAGGCAGAGTTGAGCATTGGGTAGAGGGGAGGGAGACGAGACTGGAACAATGTTAATGAGAATGCCAAGATGAAGGACTTATCAAACAAAAAAATGCACAAAAAGAAGAAACGATATGAACTTTACAAGGAGAAAAAAAGTTCTCCTATAGATGAACCAAAACACAAAACAACCACTCGTGAAAAGAACATACATCCAGCTTAGCCATGGAACGGTCCTTTGCTAAAGCCATTTTAAATCAGAAGCACTAACAGACTCACATAGTCACAGAATCTACAGGAAACTCCTTTCTCTGCAGCACCACTCAGTAGGAGAGTGGCTGAAGCCAAACTGTTACTTGGGAAAGCTCTCTTCCTAATGTAGCACTGGGAAATGTTTTGGCTGCCTGGTAATTCAATCCTCTGATCCTCGGTCTTCCAAATAGTCCCAGACTTTTCTTGCACAGCCTGGCCATGACTACAGCAGAGCTGAAGCCTGATGCCCAAGTCCTAATGTCACTGAAGATAGTCGCAAATTCCTTGGAGATCTTTTTAGAGCTAAATTCTACTGTCACTGTTCGTGGATCTGGGACTCAAAGTGTAGCATGAGAGCTAAATTATTTAGAAAATAGTGTATTTGGGTTATGAAAATGTTTTTGCACGTAAAAGAGATATGTACACATGTAAAGTAACTCATACATTTTAATTTGCTTTTATATTTTAATGAAAAGGAAGTAAAAAATACAGCAGTGTGGGAGAAAGGGCAGGAGGCCTGCATTTCTAGTCCCAGCTTGGATAAGTCACTCCTCCTTTCTGGAGCTCAGTATCTTCAGCTGTCAAAAGAAGGGGTTGGATTTCTTAGAGTGTCTTGTAGCTCTAAACTTCTACGCTGACCCCTTCACTTTTCTCTAGCTGCCCTAACAGCAACCCCTCTAGAGAAGCTACCAACAACAGGGAGGCCACTGAAATATTAAAGGTCATGGAGGCAAAATGGTTTAGCAGAAGGCCTGGCTAACACATCTCAAAGGGTGACAAGGTGAACTGCCTTCAGTCAAAAGAGAAATGACCTTTCTTTTTTATGTGCCTGGGCATAACTATGGTGTCCCAGGAATCTGACTGGGGATTCTTGCTTTTCAAACCCTTTCACCCACCTTTTTCTTCTTAGCAGGTTGGTCCATCTTAGCCTGCAGGAAATCAATGAGCTTGGTTTGCTGGGAAATGGTGCCTTCCATTTTCACTTTTTCATGAGAATAAAGGACCTAAAAGTCATAGTAAAAGGAAATTAACCTTAGAAGTAGAAGCAGACCGACTCAGCCTCCCTCCAGCATCATCTACAGTTCTGACAGAGGGACACCCACACAGATCATTCCACATTCCAAGTGCTCTTTCAATCAGTACACACGGGTCATTTAGGGACACAACAGCAGCCGATAAAATGTTATTTCAGCTCAGATGCCTGGCCAAGCCGTACCTGAATATTTTCCAGCTGATACTCCAGATCGCTCCTTTCTGTCTTTAGAAGGTCAGCTCGATCTAGAGCCTCCTGGAGGCCTTGAGTCAAACGGAAAATGTGATTCTTCTGCAAGTCCATTTGTTGCTGCAGTTTTGCTTGCTGGTGATAAGAAAACCATAACACAACTTGAGAAAATATATAAAGCAGCCAGGACCCTCCTGCTTCTTTTCCATCATACTTATTTTGGATACCGTCTTGCTCCCTTCCCTAATCCCTTCTTAAACTGATCTTCTTAGTGAGTCATAGCACTCTCAGGAAGGGAATTCCCTCCACCGAGGAAGATCAACACCTATCCTGAGTCCCGGACTCTTGAATGGGGTCCTGAGACACAGCAGAGACCCCTCCTTTCCTTCAAGATTCAGCTCAAGTCCAGTCTTCCTAACTGCTAACATCTTCCTCTTTCCCTCCACTCTACGTGTCTTATATGCCCCTAGTTCTTCATACACACGCTGTCTCCCCTCTGAGAGGTTCCACAGCTTGCGCAGTTTCACATAGCAGGGCATGTCAGAAGGAAGGCCTGAACAAAAGGCTGACACCTGATCTGGAGGCTCCCCGTTGATCCGCTGACCATACTGTCTCTCAGTACAGAATTATCTACAACTTTTCCTTCCATTACAAAATGATGCACAATTCAAGGAAGAGTTTTCAGAGATGTTTCCATCAACGACAAACAAATACTGCCACTACCTGCTGAGGCTATGCCATGGTTATCTGTGGGGCTGCCTTGGAGATAAAACCAGCTCAGTCAAGCACCAAAAAGTCCTTGGTAGAAATACATTCTCTTCCCTCTTTGGATCAGGGACCAAACAGGCCAGATATATGCTGAATCCCACCTTAGAGGGACTAGTTTTAAAGCAACAGCTCAGTGTGTTTGCCTTGTGTTTCTGATGATCAGTACTTTCCATTTCCAGAATCCCTCTCTCACTAGTTAGTAAAGGAGGCACTGATTGCTGAGCAGAAACACACGCACACACATTAAATCCAATTATCACAGCCTACTTAAATGATCTTTTTTTTCAGGGCAAGTAGAACATTATTCCTAGTTTGGAGAACTAAGGAAATAAAAATTATACTTTCTCAATTCGCACACCACAATGAAAGAATGAAGCAAAACTAATATTAATGAACTAATTGAGAATACACTGAAATCCAAAGTGAAAATAACTCATCTCCTGGGTTTATAACACAAGTCAACTCTGATCTCTATTAGAATTCCAACAAAAAATTTCAAGCAAGTTTTTTTTAAAGTACGCATTAATCTACTCCTATAAAACCAAGCAGCTAATTTGTTTTGCTTGTTCCAAATGTGATGCTCTAAGACTTCTATGCTTCAAGGATCCATGAACTTGATGGTGCTGGTGACACTTCACTGACACAGACTACAATGTTCCCTAGAGCCTGCCCCAAAGAGGAGAGCTTGACTTTGTCAAGAAGCCGCACTGGCGTGGAATCTTAGTCTTGGTTCCCTTTTTCAGTCATGTATGTGCAGACATGTATATGTGTATGTCCCATCTGAAGGAAACTCGCTTTCAGGCTTCATGTCTTGGGGAACGAACAGAGTAAGTTGTGGTTCGTTTTACAGATGCAGAGGCCTCAGATCATACAGAACGCAGTAAGGAGTGCGCTGAACTACAGCACTTGGCAATCACTCCACCACAATCTTTGAGCTGAGTACTATCTGATTCAGGAAATAATCAGACAAAATGAAGAGACTGAAAGCTATTAATTTTCACTTGGGGGACATTCCATCATGGGGAATATGTCTTTGAAGAGGGGAAAGTGCAGACCTAGAGCCAAGAGAGTGTCACAAAGGCCTTGCCAACAGACTGCTACCTCACATGCCACAGGGCTGGCTATCATTGCCATGCCTTCTTTACCAAAAAATTTTGTTCAATTTAATCTCTTTGAAGTTTTACTTCAGTTAGAATCTTTTCCATTTCAGAAGGGAAGTCAAGGAGGAAAAGGGATCTGCCATATAAAAACTCAAATTCTCTTGGTCTGTCAAGTAGGAGGGGGAGCCCTGGGTCTCGCCCCCTGCCTTGGCTCCCTCCAGCTCAGTGCTTTCCTTCTGTGGCCCAAGCCACCACAAACCAGACCATGGGCTTTCTGAATAGTAGGTTTAATCCACCCCATTCTAAGATAGATTTCTAAAGTTTTTTTTAATGGAGAAAAAAGAACTAATGAGCTATAAACAATGAATAAGCCTTTTAAGGGCAAGTGAGAGCAAGTGTTTCCATAAGCTGAAGCTCATGG